>CAVNYN010273414.1:0-12781 GCA_963692815.1 Nyctanthes arbor-tristis
TCCCAAAATCCCCAACCAGGTCCCTATGGACGGAATCCGTCAACTTTAACCGTTAGTCAACGCTTTGACCAGGGGCAATTTTGGAATATTTATTTTTTGTATTTTACCAAAATTACCCATAGTCAAAGAGTTAACTAACGGTTAAAATTGACGGATTCCGTTCATAGGGACCTGGTTGGGGATTTTGGGAAAAGTTGGAGACCCCAGGAGTAGAATTAAAAGTTGAGGACATAATCTATTAAAAGTTGAAAGATTGGGGACGTTAGAAGTAAATTACCCACTGAAAAAATACTCTCAATTTTAACTATTTTGATCTTGGCAGTAATTATTGGAAACAAATTGTAAAAATACTTATTACACTCTCAATTGTAATTTGTTACAATAACCGTATTTTTCCAAATAAAATGACTCAATATTTGTAATTTTTCAATTAAAAAATAAAATAAGTATTTTTCTAATTACAAGGGACAATGGGTGTGTATTGGCTAATTTCTACGAAAATCATTGAGTGATTTGAAATTAAAAAATTCGACAACTAAAGCGAAAGTAATGGTTATGATTAACATGTTTTCTAACCTAATTTCGCGCTATTCTTGTGAGATTATTATTCGCCAACATAATAATGGATGATTATGACATGACATTTCACCTTAGTTTGTGAATGGTTTCTAATCAATGTAATTTAGGTGAAAATGACACAGTGCTAGATGTTGGGCAGCATATCATACGGTCATGTGATTTATATTGGAACACGTCACATTGTTGTAGTTTTTTATGTGACGCACTCCGCTACACGTGACATAGTAGTATGACACTATATGATGTTATATATATGGCACTATTTAGATCAAGACTAGTAATTTGATTAGGACACAAAAATCATGATTTCTTGTACATATTCTCAATGAGAAAAAAAAAAGGAACATATTATCATCGAGCATGAAATTGTTCAAACAAAACAATACGGACAATGAAATTGATACAATTGACAATGATACAATACGGACAATGTAACATTCCATATGTTTTGCATGGATACATGTCACATGAGTTTGAAACATACGTGTCATGTGTCAGTACTATATGTCATACGGTGTGGAAGGTTTTGTTCAAAAGTTTTGGGAAGTTTTTGAACATATATTTTATGATGAGTCAGCATAACCAAAAGAAAACCTAGTGTAAATACAATTTAAAACGCTTTAATGCATAAAAATAATTAAATATTACTAATATTTTAAAATTGTAAAATGTTACATCACGAAACAATGAGTTTATCAAGCAAGAAATGCAAACAGATGCCTGGGTAATATATGACTCTATGAAAATGCTAACAAGTTGCAACTACGATAAGGTAATATGAATAGATTTGTTGCAATTACGTTGAAGATGGGTGGCGAATAATATATAAACTAAAGTCAATCTCGATATATTTCATGTGCTCATACAATACAGGTTTGGGAGGGGCTTGGACAGATACAAGGTCGATCGCCGATCGGTTTTGCTATGAGGTAAATGAGATGAGTAACTCCGGCTCAAGAGGGGCCTATATTTCCCCCCCTGTACATGATCCTAATTAGTTATTCTATTGCAACTTGAAACTGTGATTTTGTTTTGTTTGGATAGATTTATAATTGATTCCATTTGTAAATGAGAGTAATTATTGTACTTGATTGGACACATGACAATAATAACAAAGTACAATCATTACTCCTATTTATAAATGTAATATAAACAATTATAAATATATTTAGACAAATAGGCCAGGAATAAGTATGGGATGCAATATCAAACAACAAACTAGAAATATGCCTTTAACAATTGTAAAAACAGCCCATACGGCCATAACGATTATAGTTTAATTATATCATATATAAATGTATAGTGTGTATTATAAGTAAGTACATTATATTTGTCTTGCTTTAAGTGGCGAGGTAGGATGTCTCTCTTTAATTAAAGTAGAAGCTATTTTTTTAGCAAAAAAAAAAAAAAGTTAAAAGTAATCAGAGGTGGGGACGAAATGTCCAAAAAAAAAATGTTAAAATTAGCAAAGGTGGGACGAAATGTGAAAATTTTCCCTTCCACTTGTTTATGAACAGAGTAATTATTATACCCATGCTACGGTTTTTGCTAATCATAATAAAACACTTTAAATGCATATTTGGAACTAAAAGTATATTTTTATAATAATTGCATTATATTGCATTTAGGTCCGGTTGGTTTCTGGTTGGGGAAAGAAATTGCTATTCTTTTATTTAGATAGATAGTTGCAATTCTTGGATCATTTCTTCTTGACAATCTTTTGTTGATTTCAAACAATTTGTCTAAACTTTTCAATCTGAAATAAGAAAACCTTCACTAGAATAAAGCATTGTTATGAAAACCAGACTGCTTTGACCTTTTCAACCGAAAAATTGAGAACATGTTGCAAAATCAATCTAGTTCACATCAACTGTTTTTTCTGAATTGATGCCCTGTTTGCTTTTTTGAACACTAGAATGAAGTTAAAAATTAAAAAAAATAAAAAAAAAAGTGCAAACGCCCCCTAACGGTTGCTTAATGGAATCTGTCAAGGGTGCCATTGGGTCGTGAAAAGCAATGATTGGGTACTATTTGAGCTGAAGTTAAAAGGTTGAGGATCAATAGAGCACTTTAAGCAATGGTTAGTGACCATTTGTGCCAATTACTGGTTTCTATTTTAGAGTATAAATAGTTCGTTAACAGAGGCCTTGCTGGCCCTAACACATTATTATTCTTACCATCTATCAGGAATTATAGGTTAGAGTGCTGCAAAATATGTAATTGACGATTTGAAACAAAAATCAAATTCAATAACTGAACGAATGAAACATTTCCTAGTACTCTAGACTGAAAACTCGATACTTTTGATCAATAAAAAATTCACATGTGTATTTCAGAGTTTCAATTTAACAAGTAACAATAAATTAGACCCCTTAAATCCATATTTTTCTAAGGGACCGGACTGACATCATGAGTTCCTTGTTAGCCCGCACTACAGGTAACCATAAGTGGTTTCTTGAAAACACAAGTGGTTTTCTATGAATTCTAAGAAATCACTTGTGGTTTCCTTTACTGCAAGCTCCTTAACAAAGAGCTCATATTAGTTCCTTAGAAAAATTCCTTTAAATTCACATATTAATTCTTAATTTGACTATAGATGATAGAGTAGGTGCTCCTGAAATGCCAAGAATTTGTCAAAACCAAGATATTGTAACTTTTAATTGCAATAGATTCTCTCAGCATGATATATGATTTGCCTCTAATTAATTTTAAATATTTTCATTTTAGCACGATTTCATATAAAAGATATCACGAAAAGAAGAGGGAATCCCCTTTACTTTACCTTTACACTTCCCTTGTCCTTCAATTCTTATCGGATATATAGTCTAAACCTCATATACGCCAATTACAATATTACTCTAAGGTGTTTGTTCATATGGAATTCTATCTTATTCTCTTGAATTTCAGTGGAATATTGGGGTGAAGAATTTCTGATTCTCTGCTTAACTTATATTCATTTGAGTTGGTATGTAATTATTTAAACATATATCCTTTTTTTTTTTCTTTTCATTATGAATTTGGTTTCTAAAAAATGAGCCTAGACACATACATGCTCGAGGTTTATGGTCCATTTCACATGCCTTTGTCACGCCTATGCTGGTCGGTCTAGGCTTATAAGGTTTGGTTTCAATGGCTTTGTGCTTTTTAGAACATTGAGGGATCCTCGTGTATATTATGATATGTTGTTGGTTTACTAAGTGTAGATTCTGCATTCTTATAATGTGTTTGTTTCCCATAGAGAGGATGTAAAATTATTCGGCACACAAGGAATGAATTTCAAAAATTTTGTTTAGTTTTTACTTAAATATTATGCCATCCGTTGGCATTAAAATGCGACTTATATAATGACATGTGATTGATTGTGAAGTGTTGATTTTGCATTCTTATAATGTACGTCTGTCTCTCATGGCATGTTCAACGGAGAGATTGTAAAATTATTCCACATACAAAGAATGAATTTATAATTGTTTTTAGTTAGGTTTCAAGAAATCGATTGATAATGAAACTAATATTTTAATTTAATTCAAATGTTGCTTGAATTTAGTTAATATCGCTAATATTTTGTACCCTAATTGATCAGTAATTTCCTTTTAATAATGCTTTTTATCTAGATTTGAGACTGCCTCACGTTTAATTCTCCTTTCCTGATTGAATATTACTGTTGTTAAATTTGTATTTGTTTTCCCATATTGGTTTCCTAGGTATATATTCTTGTTCCAATCCATTTTATTGTTGTTTCAATTACTTTGAAACTTTGTGTAGGTGACTAGTACTTCCTTGATCATGAAGCAATAAATATTCCATCCATGGGTTGGTTTAGTAAGATTTTACATAAAATTTCAAGAGGGATTTATGGTAGAAGACACGATAGAAAAATAGATTACAGGTCTCTTTCACAGGTAATCTAAATTTTTTTTCAGTATTTAATTTTGAGAGAATTAGGTTGATCTTTTAATCAATAGGACTCCTATTTGATAAAAAAAAATACAACTCTAACTCTGCAAAAATAACAACAACAATAATCATGTCAATTGACACATTATTACTGTATTTAAAAAAATATATATTAGATAATAAAGTAAGTGTTGTGATTATTCTGTGTAATAATTTATTTAAATTAAATTCATATAGGTGAGTTAATAATAATCTTAAGTAATTAATTGAACCAAATTAAAAAAAATAAAATGAACCAAATGAGACTTCGAATGATGAGAGAAAAATCATATGATTGTCAATCTAAATTCAAAACCAATTTAATTAATTTTAGGGTGCTTATATTCACACCACAAATTTTACTAACTACACCGCGTATCAATTACATCTAATATCCTTTAACTTCACAAATTTTCATATTTAGGTCCTTAATTTTTTTTATATCATAGTTTTATATGTAATTTATATGTAATTCTTTAATATTTATTACATCTTGTTTAACATGATGTTTATCTTGTAAAAATTAAGTTAAAAGAAACACAAAATATTTTAAATAAGTAAAATAGTGAAAAATATAAAAGTAAAACAATATGTTTTCTCTTGATTTTGAAGTATATATTATCAAAAATTTTTGATTGAAAGTTATCAATTAAAAACAAAAAGATCTAGTTAATTAGTTACCGCGCTAAATAATGAAACAAAAAATATTAAGGGACATATTATCATAAATAATAAAGTGAAAGATCTTCAACGCAAATAAAATGTGGTGCAATTAGCAAAAAAATATGGTGGGAATATATTTTCTCTTAATTTTAACTAAAACTCATTACCAATACCGTTATACGGACTAAATAATACATAGTAAATACTTTTTTATTTACTGTGCTATGTTATTCAAAAGCATTTTGTTAAATATATATATATGTATGTATCCACTTTTTACTAAGTTTTGGTACTATTTTCTTTGATTTTGTTTAATTTATACCATTTAGGATTTACGGCCTGAAAATGAAGTGGGCTCAGTAGCATCATCTCTTCTCGACGGAGGTCAGAATGGAAGATACTTTATTGGTGAGTACCACTGTTTTAATTCTAGTGCTAGAAAGTACTTGATATCTTTCATTGAACGTGAGGGTGACACTTTGAATCAATATCTTATATTGGGTAGTTTCAAATATTAGCCGAACTTATTAAGTACCTGTCAGCACACATATATTTTATTTTAAAATAAAATTTGATCAAACTAATCACATTCACATTTATCTTGTGAGACCCACATTTATTAGACAAATCACCAGTATAGATCATTTACTAGCATGGGGTAACTTTTTTTTTTTTTCAAAATATATATACACACCCACAATACCAAAGTCAAAAGATTTAGTCGAAACTCATATGGAGTCCCCTCCCTATAATCCGTTGTAATATCAAAAAGTCAAAAGAATTAAATCATTAATTAATTAATAATAACTGTTACTATATTAGCCTTAGAGCTTGTTTGATCATATTTATTTTGAAGAATTTATAATGAGAAGAAAGGTAGAATGTGTATTGAAAATGTAAAAAGATGTGAAATATATGGTTGTAATTGAACAGTTGTCAAATCAAATGTCAAATTAATGGTAGATAAATTTATAAATTGTGAGAATAAAAGGGGAAGAAACAAGCTTTTAGTCTATATAGTTGATGCTAATTAATGCCAAATTAATTAATCAACAGCTAAGTACTGCTTTTATTTCCTCTTATCCTGTTCAAGATCAAATCTTAGATAATTTGATTCATCGGACAGCTGTATCTTACCTGTTCTTAATTATAAAAGTTTTAGATGAACGTTACTTAAAATCAAGTCATGTATAAAATCAAGTCATGTTACGTCGTCTCCAACACACCATATGGCAAAAAGATAATGATGCACAAAAAATTACAACAGAGGGATGAGAATCAGTGTCATGACCCTATAGCGTGTTAGAAACGACGTTTGGGGTCGATGTCATTAAATTAACATGTTGCCATTATAGATCGAAAATATTCGTCGAGCCTATTGGGAGACATGTAATAGTAAATAGCTAAGACTTGGTGTCACCACCGCAGATTTTAATCTTAGTGTTATTATACAAATTTCTCACCGAGAAATCATGATGGAAAAATCGGAATTCGACGATGTGCCTCTATAGTCCATGTTAATATATATATATATATATATATATATGTATATATATTGAACGGATGAAACTACACGAATACATAAGAGCATCTCCAATGGTGTGGAGGAAAAGTGGCAAGGTGCAGGAGAGAGAAAATAGCCCATACTGAGGTGAGGAATTTTTTGAAATTAAGACGAGAGACACAGATACAAGTAATAAAATACTATTTCTCAAATGAAAGACTTGATGTCCAAATTTAGACCTTGGTGGAGACAGTTTGAGGCCATGTGAATTAATTTATCATTTCTTAGATTCCATGTGGATTCTTTTCTTGGATAGACTTTACCAGTTAGAGATGCTTTAACATCATTTCTTGCAGACAGTGTATTATTAGTTTTCTGATCATATATATCTTTTGATTAGATATTGAACCCCAGTTGAAAGAAGAAGAGCAATTACTTACCAGATCTCTTCAGGAGAAGTTGAATTCTCAGCCTTTATATGACAATGGAAGTAGCATTGGGAGGGATGGAAACGGAAACTTTTTTCCACCCATGTCCTCTTCCTCCTCAACAAACTTCAGGTACATAACAAGCTTCTAATACATGGATTTTAAGGTTTGTTATTTCAACGAGACACTATCAGTGTTAAGTCTCTACTTTCGTTTAAAGTTGATGGTCATACTATTTTTATTCGAAATTTTTCTAAAGAGATTGACAAGGTTCCTACTAAGATTTCGCTATGTGAGTGGTAAGGCTCCTTGGCAGGAGATAGATAAAGCTTTTTAACCGGACTGATTTTCATTCACATACTTCATAAGATTCATATTTAGTGTATAAAAGCTTGGGGTCCATTGATTTTGATCAAGTACTAGACGTCTGGTATTGTTATTGTACTAAATAGATGATGTGTCAAATATTAGCCACTAATATGATTTGTTGAAGTGATGATGTGCTCATATCAATGACTGATATTATATCATTCAACCTTTTGGTGCTATTACGACACTAAACTTTCTGGTACTTGAATCTTAGTAAGGGATTTATCTCAAATGTCAGCATTGTTAAGAAGAGTTAGACAATTACTTATATGTTGACTAATTATTTTATAATCTTTCAACATGGAATTTGTCACTTTTATACTTCGCAAGATACTGGCTTGTTACAACAGATCAATTTTGAAATGTGTGTCCTCATTTTTAAGTCTTAATCGAATAAATTGCTCGTTGGAGTTTAAAGTGTTCTGATACATACACACACATATATATATATATTAATATAAAGCTTGATATTTCATCTTTAAGGATCAATTTCTATGAAAGGGAGTAATCTAGTTATTTTATAATCTGTCAATGTGGGACTATCGATTATTCCTGCTAACTAATTTTTTCACGGTGTTCTGGATGGCTTCTTTATGAATTTGATGTAAAGTTAGAGGCGGGCTCCTCAAAAAATCCTTATCGAGTGCACTTGGGTTTCCTGCCACGTGGACCAATAAAATTACCCTCCTATTATCACATGCTGGCCTTTTACTCAAGATGATTTCTCAGCAATCATTAAAGTAAGATTAATGTTGGGAAAAAAAAGTCAAGGGAAAAAAGTCAAAGCGAAAAAACTTGAGGGCAAAAAACTATTTTCAAATAATGTGTAGGGAAAAAAGTGAAGAGGAAAATATGAATTGAACACGTGACGATATTTTATTTGATTAGAAGATGAGTGAGAGTATTGAAAAATAGTATTTTATTGAATTGATGGAGAATGAGAAGGGGAAAAAATCCATTTCCTCATTTGGGATTTTACCCCTCCTATTTCATATATAATTTGATTTTGTTGGGGGAAAAAATTCAAATTTGGGTTTTTTCTCCCAACACTACCCATGCTCTTAGACTCGGAAATATATTAAACTTGTCCTAACTAGTTACCTAGCCACGCCTGGTGTTTTCAAGCTTTAATTATTTGCTCGTCATAGAAGCTCAGCCCTTTTGCTTAATTACATTTTATTATGTATTTTACAACACTAGTCATTAATTATTCAATTATTATTACTGATTGCTGAAATTTTATTACTGAAATTTTGACGAAGAAAATCCTCTCTTAATTTAGTATATTATACATATTCTTTGGTTGAGGTTGGAGATTGGTTCCAAAAGTTTTTCATAATTTTGCAGGGCGAGGATTTGTGCTGGCTGTAACACTCAGATTAATCAAGGAAGTTCATCATTAATTTTCACGAATACAGCGTGGCACGTACATTGTTTTAAATGCCACGAATGTGACCAACTAATATCTAATCACCAGGTACATATTATATTTATTTCATTTTGGGTTATGTACATATTATAAACAATACTTGATGATATATCTTATTAATCTATCCATCATATTAACTGATAGTTTTCTAGACTTTAACATGCCATCTCTAATGCTCAAGTATTATGTGAAGGTCAAGAATGGTAAGAGAGAGACACGAAAATAATTAGTATGCCCCATATGTTTCCTATTTTACTTTAATTTATATTTTGTTTTAATCACTTTTCACTCATTTACACCGATTGTTCCTCACTTTTTCTTCCTCATGTCACGCGTAAAGTCTAAAAACACATTTTCACCTCCACCTTCCCCACTACTATTTTATCATTATTTTTGAATTAGTTAAACTACATGTGCATTGCACGAGTAGAAAAACTTATTAAAATATAATATTAGATAGTTATACATAAATCTGTAATATTTAAACCCCTGCAGAAAATATAAAAATACAAATATACATTAATTGAATTAATAAGATTAATAAACACAGTAATCATAAAATTCAAGATCGTTTAAAAGATAACATATATTCTTACATATAATCCTTCGTACATATATATAATAATGCAAAAAAATACATTTTACCCGCCTCATTTAAAAAAAAATCCTAATAAAACTAACAAATTCAAAAACAAAATGTAAAATGCATTAAAAAATTCAAATAACATTAAACTCACCAATACGCACGATAGAGATGGTGAATTAATGAATTATGATGGATTAGAGTTTGTTTTAGAATTGACATTTCAAATTTGGTGTGTTAATTTATTAGTGAAAAAGATTAGGAAACAAAATAAATGGGTAAAATGGTTAAGGTTTAATTGTTAAACTCAATTGTCACATGTTCAAGTCTTCTCTGAGTTCTTTCATAAAAAAGTTTATTAAAAATAAAATGAACAATTACCACAAAATTTACCAAATAAAAAAGGCGGGAAATCGCGGTATAAAAGGTATCGAGACATAAGTGGATTAATTAATGAAAAAGATTTCTATCTATCAATTTCTTCTTTTTCAATTTTCCTTCCCTTTGTTCTCTACAACTCATTTCTCTTTTTCAATTTCCCTTCTCTTCAACTAAAATAATCATCTTCTTTCTATCTCTCTCCTCAAAACAACCCATGACCATGACCATCCATTGAAAAATGCTATTTGTACACAAAAAGTGTATAACTTTTGTACACATCTCTATGAATGTACTCACACATTTCAAAAGTTGTGATTTCAAGGATAATAGGACAAAGGATATTTAAGTAAATACAAAATGTTGTGTACAAGAATTGTACACCTTGTGTGTATAAATATCATTTCTCACCCTCCATTGGTGATGCTCATATGTTAAGCGTATTTAGGCGAGCTAATGATTTTCAAAATTCCATATTGTTCAATGGTCATATGCTATGTCAGGATTATTATTATTATTATTATTGTTGTTGTTGTTGTTGTTGTTATTGTTGTTGTTGTTATTGTTATTATTTTAGTAACCTATATCCCCAACTAAAGTCTAGTTCTGCCACTAATCTCTCTCACCACACTTACCTACAAAATATTTTGTTTGAAAGAGAGATACAAAGTATGATACCACGCAATGCACTAATAAATGTGAATAAGAGGAGATAATATAGACACATGATTTCAATTTTCCCTCACACTTTACCTTTTTTATCTTTATTTTTCATTTTTCCAACACAAGTCCTTCACAATGTCCAGACAGACTGTCATCAATATTGTGTTGGAATACAACCCTCATGGAATAAAACTACTACTCATTTTGTTCACATTTTGTATCTATCTCTTTCCTCTCTTGCACATTTTGTGCATTGGAGAAATAGAACCCAAATGGGATAAAACTACCTGCTTTGTTCACCGCCAGTAATTTGCTTGCAGTATTCCATGTCAGGGAGCTTTCCATATCATAAAGCTTGCTATGAAGAACATTTTTACCCCAAATGTCAAGTATGTAAGGAATTTGTAAGTACTTCAAACCTTTTAAAATCTTGCATGGATCGTTGTATTCATTTTTATTTTTTTTTTGAATTTACAAATGACTTTAATCTAGACGGAGAACAAAAACTCTAAAAGTACTATCACTAATTGTATACATAAGACAGATGTCACAGACCTATAAATTCCCGAATCTCTATATCTATATGTACAATCGGAAGATAATAACTGGCGGCTTAAAAAAAATTTTATAACTAGTGGAACATGTATTGTATGTTCACTAATATATTGTCAATTTTTTTTGCAACCTCATATGTTGTCAATTTAAAATATTGCCTCACTCCCACTTATTTGTTCCACTTTTTCTTTCCAATTTGTCTCAAATATAAAGTCATGTTTCCATATTTATATTATTTTTTACGTTTGTTTACAGTTATATCCGTATATAATCTTAAAAATGTGAAATATGACTTCTTGTTTTAATTGATTTATATCTTAATTTGTTTTAAATAAGGGCAACCTGTGAAATATTTTTCTATAATTTTCTTTTCTAACACTATTCTTAATCATTGTGCAAGTATTAAAGTGGACGAAATAACTTGATTTTGATCAAGCACCAGACGTATGGTGCTATTATGACATGAGACAAATGGTGTGACGAAATATTAACCACTGATTTGATTTGTGATTGTAGTAATGTGCTCATATCATATTATACTGTTGGGTGCCATGTAGAAGATTAAATTAATTAATTGAAAAATATATAAATATCAACATTTTGTTTTCTAACATCCCTAATAGGGTTTTATTTATTTGTTATTCCATCAGATACCAACAAATGCAGAAGGTTTTGTCGCATATGCCACACATCCTTTTTGGTCCCAAAAATATTGTCCTAGCCATGAGCATGATGGAACCCATCGTTGCTTTAGCTGTCGCAGATTAATTGAGGTAATTAATTAAGCTCAAATTAATAAATTGGGGTTACATCCGGCTATATATAGTGCCGAGCCCTAAAGCGCCTCGGGTTCGGGTTCGGGCTCGGCACTATAGCGGTTAAGTCATGAATCAAATTTATCAATGTTAAGATTAGCGTATTAAGAAATAATACAGTATCCTCCAATTTTGGTAAGATATGAAAGTAGCGTTACCTATTCCCGTCATATTGATCAGTTATTAGGAGAAAAATATGTTGCCTTCGAGGATGGTCGGAAGGTTTGCTTGGAGTGCATGGAATCCGCGATTATGGATAACAATGAGTGTCAACCTCTTTATCTTGAATTACAAGAATTCTATAAAAGCTTGGATATGAAGATAGAACAGCAATTTCCTGTGCTCTTGGTTGACTTAAAAGTAATGAATCAAGCCATGTATGGAGAGAAAAGAGTAAGTTATATATATGATTTATCTTGTTTTTGTCATTGCATGTGGCTTTATTTTTTCATCGAAATTAGTATGAGAACAAGCAAAAATCTCGACTAAGAATTTCACACTCATAAAATTTTGTATTTTTTTTGTGTTAGGGGAATGACGGAACCTATGATATTATTCGAGGACTTTGTCTTTCTGAAGGAAAAACCGTTGACATGGTAAGGACTTCATATTTTTCTTCTCTTGTGAATTGGTGATGATTTTTCTTCTAAGAATCTCAATCTTTTGTGGATATTTTAAATGGTCAAAGGTAAGACAAACACAATTTTTCCCCTCAATTACTTTAATGTTATTACCATTGCTTGTAAAAATTTTTGTAGAAAATAGAATAAATTCAACAACGCAACTCTCCCGGCAATTTAAGAGGGAATATAAACCTCTTCGTCCAACATCATTGCCTCTTCTTTTTTTTTTTTTTTGGGGGGGGGGGGGGGGAGAAAGGTA
>CAVNYN010273417.1:0-33194 GCA_963692815.1 Nyctanthes arbor-tristis
CAAGAATATAGATCGAGAATGGAACATCAAAGATAAAGTCTCGATCATGTTAAAACAGAAAACATGTCTTAAATGTGACATTTGCTCTCCCTTCATTCTAGATGCTTTCTAAACTAAAACACAAATTATATAACTTAAGCCGACTTGCAAGCCTCAAACAAGGAACCCAAGAACAAAAATCTGAGTATTAGTTTGGAATTTGATTACGTAATGTTGTTGCATTCTGCATATTCTTTTAAGGGGATATTTTTAATTGTGATGTTATCAATTTTCAACTCAAGTTTGTTGTGGATGATGGTTACCCGAAACCCTACTATGAAAAGACAAGGCTACTTGAGAAATATAATATATACGAAGAGCATCTCCAATGGACCTTCTAAATGGGGGTGGTGGAGGTCCGGAAAAAAGACATGCACCACTTGGCAGCAATTGACATGGCATGTCTTTGAGCAATGCAATAATTTTCTTATATTTTCGAACTGTGATTTCTTTCTCCATTGTCCACTTTTTTCTTATGGCTTTCTTCTTCTCATTTAACTCTTTTCCACATGGAGCAAAGCATCCGAAATTGAATAGAGCAATGAAGATGCTCTAAGTTTGACCAAATCAAGTAAAATATGTTAAAATTTGTTAGGTTTAATGACACAACACATCAACCCATGACTTTGATTTCAGCTCCGTCATGACCAATTCATTTCAAGATTAAGCCTGATTTGTGCCCAACTCGACCTAGTGAACAACCTGAGATATTAATTCATCTCATAAATGCAAAGAAAGATAGATTTGATCCTTTAATTTGGATCTCTACTTTGGAAACAGATACAAAATGTCTTCATCAGGGTTTTGTTAAAGTCAAATACATCGGCCAATTTAACAAAAAATTTATTGGCCAATTTAACTTTTTAATCAACAATGAAAGTGACATTTAGAAGTCATGTTATGTTACAAATACTATTTTATACACAGTTATTATATTTTAAGTCTGTTAATAAGCTACCAACTCAAATGATAGTATACTAACATCAATCTTTAACAATATGCCCTAATTGGACAAGCATTGATTACTACAACACGTCAATGCCATAAAATATCTCATGATTGTTTATAAATATATTTTAAATATAATTTTCTAGCTTATCAAATTGATTAAGTCAAGTTTTATATAAAGATTAGTCACATAACCTCTGATGTCATGGAGATCATATGCACATGTGGTGTACATGTGACATTCAAGCGTTTAATGATACACATTTGGTGTTAACGTAGAGCTCACGTGACACCTGCGTGGTTGTTAATTGTGTGTTATATCAACATTTAATGCTTAAATACTAACCTATGTAATGATGAAAATTTTTAAAATTTTCCTACAGGCTTGTAACAAAACTTCCCACTCTATGACTTGTATAGATTCATGCCAATATCTATTTCATGCATGCTACGTGTGACAACACACATTGAAAGGTTTTATTCTAAATCTTCTAGAGGTTTTACAAAGGGTATCTTAATTACGATTAGTACTGCTGCAAGAGTATTACTTGTTCTATTCGTATCATGTTTGACTTTGTTATTATAAATACTTTAGATGCTCCCATAATAAATAAATAAACTTTATACATTCTTCGAATAATAATAATAATAATAATAATAATAATAATAATAATAATAATATCATAGGCATTTATATAGCAGCTTACGGGCCGACGCACCAGTATACAGAATCGTACTGATTCTCTACCCACTGACTCGGCCGATCGCCACCGAGTCAGACTCAGTCCGCATCCTTAATTCGCCATTATATATTTCATTCTGCATCGCTTTTCACTGTATTACAGCTTCTTGATCTCTCCAAACATCTAGGCTCCATTTTTTCCGCAGGGGATGGGTCTCTCAATTGTTCAGGTATTATATTGCTGCTTTTCAATTTTGCCAGCTATTTGGATTGATTCATTGTGACTTTTTTTTTTTCAACTTTTTTTTCTTTTTTTCTTTTGGGTATTCGTCGAATTGTAGGGGTTTACGAAGTCGCTGGCGATGACTGTGTTGTCGGAGATTGGAGACAAGACGTTTTTCGCAGCTGCTGTGAGTTGATTAGCTGATTTTCGCTGGAAAATTGCATCTTTGGTCAAATTTTGGATTCTGTATTATGATTATGAGCTGATTGTGGTATTGCGATTTTGGATTGTCCTTTTATCTAATGTCTCTTGCGGTATTATTCCATAGACAACTTTCCATAGATTACTTTACTTCCTTTTGGTCGGAGTTATAGCTGTCCCTGTTAAAAATTCATTGGCATTAGAAATATATATATATATATATATATGTAGACACACATATGCAAAAATTTTGAGTTGAAGTAAATCGGACAGAGAGAATAATAAAATATTTTAACAATTATGAGGACAAAAATAAGGACCATATTATTAGAAACTTATTTGTTGGTTAAACATAGTCAGACGGATTATAGTTGGCAACTAGTTTTTGTCATATGCTTGGCACAACTGGTTAAGTGCTTTGGTTTTCAATTGAAGTAGATAAACTTGGCCATGTCAAAATCAGAATAATTGGAGAATCTCATATGGATTTTGTATTTGTATTTTTTAAAAAACTTGGAATTGATTTAATGTTGAATGGTCCCCCCCCCCCCTTTTTAATGTTGAAAAGTCGATCTCTTCAGTAGATAAAGATACGTTTTGTTGATATGTTTTATGCCATCTATTTAGGGGTAAGGAAAGTCATTTTAAGAAGCTTAGGCAAGTGTATAAGTTACGGTAATAAATTTTTCTTCTATAGGATCTAGTTCAACTAGGTGTGGTAGCATTTTCCAGATCGAAATTAAGAACAGGTAATTAAAAAAAAACTGTTTGGCTTCTGCAAATGCCATATGCATCTACTTACCAGTTGCCACTGAATGTTCTGGCTTCAGGTAGGTCTAACCAGCTCATTTGATCCGCTTTGTCTGGTTTGCAGAATTCTTTGATGTCAGAATGACTACATGCTGTTTATGCCGTTATTTTCGTTTTAGGCTATTGCCTGATAACGGATCTTAAAACTGCCTCATGTTTTTAGAATGTGAATTACCTTACTATTCATATGAAAAGAATTTAATCTGTCTCTATGTGTGAAAATACATGACTTCAACTGACTTCATTAATTACATGACAAGGCTTTTTATTCTAACAGTACTATTCTTGTTTATAGATCTTGGCAATGCGTCACCCCAGGAGACTCGTTTTGTCAGGTTGCCTTGGGGCTTTAATTGTAAGAACTTATGATGTAATCAACTAGTTATCCAATTTATTATCCAATTTCCACTATCTTGAAGCATTTAAAAAACTGAAATTTTGATGGATTTATAGGTCATGACTATCTTATCTGCTCTCGTTGGCTGGGCGGCCCCGAATCTGGTACTATTGATTTCAAGTTTATATCTTCCTAGTGACTTATGCTGTAAAGATATTGGATGTAAATTACATCTATATTTTATTCAAATCAAATTGCTTACAAGGCATTATACATAGTAGTGCTATCTAATTTTTCAATCAAGCTTCATTGCACCTGACCTTTACATTTGTCAAATATGGATGTTTTCAAGCTTGGATAGAGAATGTAATGATACATAGCAAAATACTTGTTTTATGTCTAACTTTGTTCAGGGCACCCTCTCACCATTCTTTTTACATGATTTAATTGTTTGTGAATTGTCATTGTTTCATGTCTTGCTTATTGATGCACATGAATTGTACATTATGTAGATATCCCGTAAGTGGACTCATCATATCACAACCTTGCTGTTTTTGGGGTTCGGCTTTTGGTCTCTATGGGATGCATTTAACGAAGGGTACTGAGTTTTCATTGACCTTCTCTTCCTTTTCCTAGTGTCACGCTTCTCCTTTGCCAGACCTAAAAAGGCCAAAACCATTACCTTTAAATAATTCTGTTATTTTACTAATCATGTGAATTGTGTTTCACATACATTACAGGGAGGCAGAAGAATTGGCTGAAGTTGAAGCAAAATTGGTCTGTTTGTCCCCCCCCCCAAACTCTCTTCTTTTTCCCGCTTTTAGGATTTTCCGTTCATGGACTTTGAAATTCCTGCTTTCATCTTTTTGGGCACGAATAGGGAGCGGAATCTGATATAAAAACTAATGGTGGATCGACGAAAGAGAGCAATAAGGTATGCTATGCAGTTCTTTGGCTGCATTTTCCTTCAATAGAAATGTTTATAGTATAAAGTTCTTCTAAGAAGCTACACTTCAGCATTATCTTATAATAACATCCTGTTGCTTTAGGACATATTAAATATATAGTGAATGCAAAGTTGCAGTCACGATTAGTTTGCACTGTCATTTTGCTTTCTAGTTCAAACAAGAGCATGCTTCAATTATATATGAAGTCTTATGTTCTAAAAAATCTTTTGCCAAAGGTTTGGGTGAGTTGTCTACATAATATTGTAGAAAGAAAAGTATACTTACTCATTTAGTATGATATTTAAATATGGGAACTTCAATTTTGCTAAGATCCTTCCAAAACAAGAAGACATATATATGAATCAACTTCTCACAAATAAGAACCTGCATTTGAGATCTCTGACTCTATAGCTATGACTACTTCTCTGGTCTCTAGCTAGCTCTGTGAATATATTGGATGCAGTACCTACAAATAAGAAAAGTAAAACCCTCACTGTACTGTATTTGTACAACTGTATTTTTCTTTAAGTTTGATTCTAATATTTATTTTTACCATTTCTTGTGTATAATGCCCATACAGCTTTGTCTCATAGAAGTATCTCATTAGAGATAATAAGTTAGAGAAAATTGCACGTGAAAATCTTCAAAGCTTCAACCACTAAGGATTGCAAAACAAGGAAACATTTTTTGTCCATACGGGGTCTGAATGTTTGATATTGTTTTGGGATTCTACAGGATGATGACAATTTGAAGAAGCAAAATCGTCCTATTCTTGCTCAGTTCTTCTCACCAATCTTGCTAAAGGTTTTCCTACTTCCAATTTAAATGACCTATTTCATAATAGCTAATATATAGTAACAGACCTCTAAATTAAATTTCTTCAGGCATTTTCTATTACTTTCTTTGGGGAATGGGGTGATAAGAGCCAGGTAAGCCCACGCGATTCTGGCAGATGTCTCTGATTCTCTTATACATCTCCATGTGCTGTTGCTTCTTTCCTGTCTAAAAATCCGCAAACTAATTTTTCAGCTAGCAACTATTGGTTTGGCTGCAGATGAGAATCCATTGGGTGTTGTCCTTGGTGGAATCATGTAAGTTCCCCGCAGAATACCACAAGTCATTTTGTTTATCATTATGATTTAGTAGTGTCTTCTTCTCCGTTATTCCATGTCATTTCAAATTTAGGGGCAAAGAGGTGCTTGAGAATTCAGATGCTCTCCATATCTCTCTTCGTGCTCATATGTGAAACAGACAAAAGAGAAAATAATAATAATAATAATAAAGAACATATTTTGGGTTTGAATATAACTATGTACTGGAATCAAGTTCCCAGAGCAGAAGCATGCTAAACATGATGGTAGGAAAGGGAGAATTATACTTCAATACTTGTGAAGAAAATTAAACTTCAGCTAAGGGCTCCAAAATTAGTTATCAACTTTTTGACCATGTGTTGAATCATTTTGAGGTCTTGAGCTATTATGGAGCAATTACATTGGATTTTTTCTGAAATAAAAGTCTCTCAAAAGAATGATAGTTAATAACTGAAGTTAAAGTGAGTATATGCCCAGGCCAAAAGTTCTGCAAATAGAATTATTTAAAACCAAATTAATAGAATCAGTCAATCCAATTAAGATTATCTCACTCCCATTCCATATGTCTGATATTTTTGTCCATATCTTTGATAATATCTGTAGAAAAAATACTCTATTTTTTCTATTAATACTGGAAACAGAAGCCATATATATCCAGCTACATCACAAGACTCAAGAAAACTGTTCCTTTTCCATAACCACCTTTTCATCTTACTAGACTATCTACTTATTCACAGTCAGTCATTGACTACATGGGAGAGCAAAGAAATACAATAATTTAATGATGTGGAATAAATTTAGAAAATGACTTCCTACATTCCCCCTCAAACTTGAGCAAATATGTTGATCATGCCCGGCTTGCCAACAATTGTCCCAAAGGTGGTAGCAGAAATCCCTTTAGTGAAAATATCTTAAAGTTGTTGTTTTGTATTCACATAAGGTGTACTGATAAGTCCTTGATCAATTTTTTCCTTGATAAAGTGTCTGTCAACTTCAACATGTTTTGTTCTATCATGGTGTACCGGATTGTGGGTAATGCTAATGGCAGCCTTGTTGTCACAGTAAATCTTCATAGAAGACTCAATCCAAGATCTTTTAGAATAAGTCTGATCCATAAAACTTCGCAAATTCCGTATGCAATGGCTCTAAATTCAGCTTCAGCATTTGATCTTGAGACTACTGATTGTTTTTTACTTCTCCATGTAACCAAGTTTCCTCCAACATATGTGCAATAACCCGATATCTATCACCTATCCAAAAATAGAACCAGCCCAATCAGCATCAGTGTATGCTTCAACCTGTAAATGCCCATTTTTTGATAGACACAGCCCTTTTCCTGGTGTAGCCTTCAAATATCTTAAGATTCTTTGCACAGCATCTATATGGCAGTCCAAAGGAGCATGCATGAATTGGCTAATAACGCTTACAGCGTAAGCTATGTCTGGTTGAGTATGTGGCAAGTAAATGAGCTTTCCAACCAATCTTTGAAACCTCCCCCTTTCAACGGGCATTCCATCTACAGTGGAACCCAATTTATGATTTGGGTCAATTGGTGTTTCAGCAGGTTTGCAATTTGTCATGCCTGTTTCTTCCAATAAATCAAGAATATACTTTGTGACAAGAAAATTCCAGCTTTAGATCTAGCAACTTCGATGCCAAGGAAATACCTTAGGTTGCCCAAATCTTTTATTTCAAATTCGCTTCTTAGCTGGCCTTTCAAGTTTTTGATCTCTTCCTCATCATCACCTGTGACAATTATGTCATCTACGTAAACAATCAATACGGTGATTTTTTTTTAGGTTGAATGTTTGATGAATAAAGTGTGATCTCCTTGGCTTTGAGAGTATCCATATGACCGTAGACATTTTGTGAACCTCTCAAACCACGCCCTTGGAGATTGTTTTAATCCATAGAGGGATTTCTTCAACTTGCAAACTTGATTATTTGTGAATACACCTTCAATCCCCCGTGGAGGATCCATATATACTTCTTCTTCTAAGTTTCCATGGAGGAAAGCATTTTTTACATCAAATTGATGCAAAGGCCAATCAAGGTTGCTAGCAATGGAAAGAATAACACAAATTGAGTTCATTTTAGCAACATGAGCAAATGTCTCTGGTAATCAATTCCATGAGTTTGAGTATACCCTGTAGCAACTAGTCTTGCTTTACACCTTTCAATTGACCCATCTGCTTTATATTTGATTGAGAAGACCCATTTGCACCCGACTGGTCTCTTTCCTTTTGGCAATTCAACCATCTCCCAAGTTTCATTTTAGTGCAGTACTCTCAATTCCTCAAGACAGCTGCCTTCCACTTAGGATCTTTTAGAGCCTCATGCACGTTGTGTGGGACATGCTCAGATGTTAACCTGGAGGTGAAGGCTTTGTACGAAAAATTGAGACGGTTATATGAAACAAAATTAGAAATGGGATATTTAGCACAATTCCTAACTCCTTTCCTTAAAGCAATAGGAACATCGAGATCATTTTCGTTCAAGGGATTCAAGGAAGAGTGTTCTTTGGAGTTACCTTCCACTGGAGTTGAAGATTGGTCGTGCCAGAGAGTTTGAGGGACTGTATTTCTTTTTCTTCGATGGTAAACTAGAGGATTAGATGCCTGCGGAGTCCTTGTTTCATTTCTCAATTCCAGGTCATGACTTTCTTTTTGCTCTGCCAGTGGAACGTGCTCCAAATTTTGTTCATTCTCTTGAAATTCATTTCCTTGTTCTCCCAATGGAACCTGCTGCAGATTTTGTTCATGATGCTCTAACTCATTTCCCTGTTCTGGTTGAGATGATTTCCTAAAGTCATGTGGAACAGGGAGCGGCACATCAGGTAGATTAGGAAAGGACAGATCTTTAGTCTCTAATTTCTCTCCCTGAAGATCTGTGCCAGAAAAATAAGAAAGATTTTCCCGAAATTTGACATCCATAGTGACAAACAATTTTTTAGTTGGAGGATGATAACACTTAAAGCCTTTTTTTTTGTAGGTGAATGGCCCAAGAAAATGCGCCTTAGAGCGCTAGGATCTAACTTAGATACAGTCTTATCATGAACAAGGGCAAGGCATCCAAAAATTTTAAAAGGTAGATCAGATAATAATTTTACAGAAGGAAACATCTGTTGGATTGCTTGAACTCGAGTTTTCATGTTTAGAGTCTTACTTGGCATTCTATTGATCAAATAAGCTGCAGATCATGTTTAGAGTCTTACTTGGCATTCTATTGATCAAATAAGCTGCGGTAAGAACAGCATCACTCCAGAAAAATTTAGGGACATTTCTTGTAAACATTAGGGCTCTGGTGACTTCAAGTAAATGTCTGTTTTTCCGTTCAACTACTCCATTTTGTTGTGGGGTAGTAACACAAGAAGAGTGATGAACAATTCCTTTCTCAAGTAAAAAGGTTCCCAAAGTCTCATTGACATACTCCCTCCCATTGTCAGTTCTTATAACTTGAATGTTTCTCTGAAATTGTGAACCATGGCATAGAAGTTTTTGAAAATAGCAGCCACATCTGACTTTTCTTTCATCAGGTAGATCCAAGAAATTCTTGTACAGTCATCAATAAACAAAACAAGCCATCTATGACCTGAATGTGAAGTAACTCTTGATGGTCCCCACACATCGCTGTGTATTAGAGAAAATGGAACTTCAGATCTATTATTTCTGATTGGAAAAGGCACTCAGTGACTTTTTGATAGTTCACATACTTGACATTGGAATTTAGAAGGGTCAGTACTAGAAAACATGTCAGGATATAGATGTTTAAGGGAAACAAAATTTGGATGACCATGTCTGAAATGAAGTGGCCAGATTTCTTTCTCTTGATCTTTCTCTTTTCCAGCATGAAGAACAGATTTCCAACTTTCTGGTGTAAGATAGTACAATCCCTCTTTCTCTTCAGCACTGCCAATCTTCTTCCCGGTGGTTAGGTCCTGAAAAATACAGAAGTTTGGATAGAAAGTGACTGAACAGTCAACAGACTTTGTCATTTTACGGATAGAAAGGAGATTACAAGCAATTTTAGGAACATGAAGAACAGATGATAAGTTCAATGTGGGGTTCAATATAACAGAACCTTTCCCATTAATAGTAATGGTAGAACCATCTGCCACCTTAACTTTTTCTTTTCCCAAACATGGACTATAGGTTTGAAAATTGTTTGCTTCATTTGTCATGTGATCTGAAACCCCTGAATCAATGATCCAAGGTTTTGAGAATTTATGAGATGCATTTAGGGCAATATGTGTGTTACCTGAATCAGCAAATGTGCAAGGAGTAGTAGTATTTAGATTTCCAGCATGCCCAAACATTTCTTGCAAAAGGTCTAATTGTTCTGGTCGCTTGTCGAATGGTCCAAAAATAATTAATTTCCTTACTCGGGTTCACATAAATTGTAGTAGTGACGTAAGGGTCGAACCCATAGGGAACAGTGAATAAATCAAGCAACTAACTATTAACTAGAGATTTTTTTTTTTTTTTTTTTTTGGGGGTTTGAGTTTGAATTGTTGATAAAAACTAAATCAAATGACAAGCAATAATGCAACTAAAAAATTGAGTAGGAAGATTAATGAGGAGAAACACCTAATTCTTGATTCAGTTGAGTCTAGATAAGTAATTCCTGAGCTCTCAAAACGTACTTTTAGCATGCAATTGAGATTTCCAGCCCTAGGTATTGATATGATCCAATTACTCGAATTTCTCCTTAAATTGTAACTAAGCCAAACAAACTCTTGAGTTAGATTATTAGCCTTGGACAATTTAGAATAAGTTCCCCAAATTTAATGCAAAGCCAATGTGTAGAACAAGAGAAATAGGTTAGACCAACACACAAAAATCGCAAGCTTTCTTTGTAATCTTAGGTTGTGATATCCCTAGCAATTAAAATCGCTAGTTGCTACAAACGAATCAGGGAAACAACATTTATGTATTGAATACCTAATTCTAGCAGTAGATAAATAGATACATCAATCAAATGGCCCTTTCGAAATAAAACACCGAATTATCATAAACTTGAATGATAGAATATCCCAACAATCTCAATTAACAATACTAGAAATAACGTTAAAGAAAGAGGTAAAAGAAAAACAAATCTTTAGACATCAAAGTCCTTTCGAACTAGGTAGAAGAGGCCTTAGCCTTGCATGCTCACGTCGATCACAAGGTTAGTATCTTCGATCTTCAAAAACCCCTTGTGTTTCTCCCAATTTTTATCTCTTATCGTGTGTGTCGTTTTTCTCCCATCTATCCCTCTTTTATAGCCCTTGAAAACCCTCAAAAAGGCCCCAAGAAGTCGTGCATGAACTTGGCCCGAAAATAGAGTCTCAATAAAAAAAAAGGATTCTTTGCGCATAGGGGAGGACGGGCGCCCTCGGACAGCAGGGCATCCGCACTGGACACTCTGCCGCAAAACGTGCATATTTCCGCTTGCAAGGCGGGCGCACTAAGGGATCAGGGCGCCCGCCCTGACTCTTCTACCTCGGTTCTTGATTTCACTAATATAGCAGGGCGGGTGCACCACTATTGCTGCGGCCGCCCTTCAACTGACTTTTCCTTCATTCCTTTTCGGTCCTCCGGTTTCATTGTCCCACATCTCAGTCCCCAATCTCTGAATTTCTTGCAAGACACGTCCAATCTTGATTCTTTTTACATTTTCCTTAGCTCTGCTCCAAATAAACGAATTAAACACAAATGCCTATTTTTAATGTAACACAACACATAACAAGCACCTGTTTGGGGAAATTACACACTCTAAAATAACACTTATCATGTTCCTTAGTGAAAGGCAACTTATCTGAAATTTTGTTTTCCTCTCTCCGTTCAATTTTTTCATCAAAAGCCCCTTGAAATGCCTTTTTCTGTGGTTGTTTCCTCCTTTTTTTCCTTGAAGCAGGCTTTCCATGCAGCTTCCAGCAAGTATCTCTGGTATGTCCAGACCTGTTGCAATAGTCACACCACTTGTCACCATTCTCATCAGCCCTTTTTCTCCAAAACGACCCTGTCGGCCGAAGCTACCATGACTTACTTTCATAGCAGAATTTTCATTCAAACTGGGGTTAGATCCCAGCATGACAGTGCGACGTCTTTCTTCATCTCGTACGAGGGAGTATGCTTCATGTAGAGATGGAACCTTTTCTTTAGTCAGAATTTGACTCTTTACATAGTCTAAATCTTGATTGAGTCCTGCCAAAAACTCAAAAACCCAATCACGTTTCAGCAATTCTGCCAACCTTGCTGCATCAGTTGCAGATTCCATCTCTATATGCTGATGAAGATCTAATTCTTGCCATAAGATTTTCAGGGAGTTATGGTAAGTAGTAACAGAAAGATTTTTCTGTTTAGTATCATGAATAGAAGTTTTTAATTCAAATACTCAAGATGCGTTTCCTTTTTTTGAGTAGGTCTGGGTTACTTCATCCCAAATATCTTTGGCTGAATTTAAGAACAAGAAAGGTTTTCCGATAGGAGGTTCCATAGAATTGAGTAACCAACTCATAATCATGGAATTTTCAGTTGCCCACATTCCATATGCAGGATCTGATGTTTCTGGTTCTTCTACATATCCCAGCAAATAACCCGTTTTTCCTCTGCTTTTCAAGAAAAGTTTGGCTGATTGGGACCACTCTAAGAAATCTTCCCGATTCAGTTTTTCTGTAGTAATCTGAAGAGTTGGGTTTTCATATTGGGAAAGATAATTTTTGTTGAGAAGATGTCTCGGAAATTTTAGAATCCATGACTCTTGATTTACATAGACCAGATAGAAGAGAGACCAAACTAAGGCTCTGATACCACGTAGAAAAAATACTCTATTTTTTCTATTTACTACTGGAAACAGTAGCCATATATATACAGCTACATCACAAGAATCAAGAAGACTGTTCCTTTTCCCTATCCTCCTTTTCATCTTCCTAGACTATCTACTTATTTACATTCAATGGGAAAGCAAAGAAATACAATAATTTAATGATGTGGAATAAATTTAGAGAACAACTTCCAACAATATCTATGATTTTAAGTTGATTACATAGATTATTCAATCTCATCACTATTCAAGACCAGAAACTCACTATTGTTCAGTCATGAGTAATTAACCAGTTGTAGCTTTGGCCAAGCTCAGAGACCTGTACAAGAATGTAGCTTTAGTTTTAAGAAGATTTATTGAATTGCCAGAATCTCATTGCTTTCTGGAGACAAGTATTAATTGTATGTTCACTCCATTGTATAAATATAACTGTGTCCTAGGTCTTTATGAAGATTATGTTGAAGCAACTATTTGTTTTGTAGTTGATCTGCCATGAGTCAAACGTTCTCCCCCATGAACATGTATCATTAAGCTTTTATGTTGCATGCTGAAATTCCCTTTCTCCAAATAGATTGCAGTGTCAACATCGGGAAGAAACGGTGCGTATGATTTCAATAGCTAATTATCAGCTTACTAACTATTGAGGATTTTAAGCAACAAACAGCTGGACACAGTTTATATCTTTAAACAATGGTCTTATAATTGAATTATAAAACATCTCAGAATTAAGGTTGTATGAAATATGGTGGTTCTTAATTACCAGTCTAAATGATAGTACCATCAAAAAAGGTTCTGTCATGTGTTCAATATAATCCTGTTCCATTGAACATACAAAACATGCCAAATGGAAAACCTCCTTTAACAACCGGATAATAGTTCATCCTTTCGTATGGAGTTTCACATAGTACAACAGGGTAAACATGGACCTTCGAACAACTAATCAAGTTACAACTTACAAGAACAATAAATTGTCTTTTCTTGTGCAAGTCAATCCTTCTATACCCAAATCTCCTATCATGACAAATTTATGGTAGACTCTCAGTTTAAGAACTTAACTAAATTCGAAGAAAATTTATATAATTATCTTACTGAAGACTTTCTTTATTTCACATCAGTCTAAGGCTCATTTTGGAATGCTTTACTATTTATTTTTGATGTTTTAGAAATTCATTTTTATAAGTAAGTTATTCTAGAATTGTAGCTTTGCTTTATTTTATCTTTGGTGAATGGTGTATGAGAACTAATGCAGCAGTTTACATGTTATTGGGGTAGTTTTGCCTATATTTTAGGAATTCCATATAAATGATGACAAATAAATGAAAGCGAGAGGAAATAAATTGGCATTTTATGCATTTGGAAGTTGAGTTACCTTTAAAACTCAAAAAGGTTGGGGCTTCTAATTAGCCCATGGTCATTTTTCCCCCTTTAATTGTTTTTAAACATGTGTGTCAAATACCAACTCCTTAGTTTGCGTTATGGTCTCTATTCATGGTCTGTAACCCAGAGATATCTTGAAATACAAGTGAACCAATTCTTGATAGACTATGCTCGTTGTTTTGGATAGTTTTGCTGTTTGAATGAAAACATGAAGCTAAATTAAACCTCTGTATGACCTGGGTCGCTCAGTTAGTTTTATTCTACGGTGGTGTGGCAAAAACTTGTATCCGTATTACCATTAATAAAAATCATGTTTGGTTTGTTTCCATGTGTTAAAGAGGACAAGCTTTGTGTACTACTACTGCTGTCCTTGGTGGAAAGAGTTTGGCGACTTCAATTTCTGAGAGAATAGTAAGTTGAAGAAGTCGAATAAGCCTGTGACTTTCTTTTGCTGTGAGCTGATAGATGTAACAATAATGCTGCATATTAATTGTAGGTTGCACTCTCTGGTGGAATTCTTTTTATTGTTTTCGGAATCCAATCCTTTCTTAACCCAGTTCAGTCATAATGGCTGTAAACCTGCAAAGGTCAGTATCATTACTGCTTCCTACAAATGTAACTTGTCCTTCGTCATGCTTTGACAAGGTAGAATTACAATATGTACTCGAAAAATGATAGTGCTGTGTCTATTATCCAAGTTGTTTGGTCCCTAGTGCTACCTTGTCCCAACGAACAGATTCCTATGAAGTTTACTTTCAATGGAAAAGTTCTGTTATTAGGATGGTTATGCCTTTGTTGCCAGCTAAAACTAGACATCAGTAAACTTTTGCTTTGTTATTTGCATGCAGAGAATGAAGACGCTGCGTCAGTGAAACCTAAGACACGATTTTTCATTGAGAGACCGTCTTCCCTTGGTCAATGGTGAAGAATTAAGCTTCTACGACAACAGCATTCAATTATCAAATCAAATAGTGATTCATAGAGATACTTGTATTTTGATTCAGGATATATCACTCCCTTATCAAAGGAACCTGGATTAGTGCTTTCACCTCTTCCTGTACAATGTTAATTTCATTAAACTTAGCTAGAATTTCAATCTTGAGTGGGGCATTTTTGCGGTACACTCCCTTTACATTTTTTTTTTTCTTTTTAAGTATTGTTATTGAGATATATACTACATTTTCAATGTAGTTAACATTGCGTCTGTTTGGCCATAGATTATAATTGGCTTATGTGGCACAATGCCAAAGTGACACCTAGTTAGAATTGTGTCAAAATAGTTTATGATTGGTTGCCAAATGGACCTGTAATTCTAAGATTGTCAAGTTCAAGAAACTCCTAGTAGAAAAAAACTTCTAAATATAACGTTAAAACTCCTTTTTATCAGATACTAGTGGTGAAACCCATGTTAATTTTGCTCATATTGGCGTAGATTTTATAATATAAGAAATATGACATTTACCGTATAATAATAACAATAACTATAATGACAGGTAATATTTACAATATGCTAAAATCAAATAGGTTTTTGGCTTGGCTGCAACCTCCTCGGAGGATCTACTATCATTATAATTCCAACATGGGCACAAAAAGCTTCCTGTGGAATGAAATTTATTTATATGCATAAAGTGAAAAATAACATCACACCAGACAAAGGAGACAATGTTTAGCAACCCCGCGAGGAACAGAAAATCCAACAATAGGTACTGGTATCTAAAACAGTGAGAATCATACAACCCATGAGCTACTGCTACATCAATTTTCGGGTCATTCCATCCCCATCTTCGTCAGCCATCATCCTTTCAAAATAGCTCTTGCAATCTAATTTTGCTCCAATAAGCTGCATCATATCAGGATACTGAATAATAAAATCCCAGTTTGAAGAACTACAATAAATAAATTACTTAACAAAAGAAAACAAAACCAACAAAACAAAACCAACAAAGGTAACAAGTATATCACTTAACAACAGCTAATTTACCCCTCTCAAACATGTACATCTCCCTGAAATCAAATGGAAATTGAGCTTGTTCTATGGAGCTTTATGATAAATCAAATTTTGGTAAATAAGTCATACTCTAGCACCAGTAGCAAATTAAACAAACTTCCACAGTACCAATTAACTTTTTTCACATCTCCATCACACATTCTCCTGAAATCAACTTTTTATAAATCAATTTCACATAAAGTTCACTAGAACAAGCTCTAATTTAGAAATAGAACCAACGAGGTATTCATATATCACGAACCATACTTCTTGTGGAGGTAGAAGAGTTAACTGAGTATAGACTTTATTATTTTCTCTATTGACATATTTAAAGAAATTATTATACACACTAAGAGTAAATTCAAAAATAATATCTACAAAAGGAAATACCGGGTAGAGAAAGGGAAGGAAAAAAAAGAGTCAGATCCAAACACCAGAAATTTTATGTCTTTACCAAGTAGTGTATATAAGCACAAATATCTCTATAATGAACCAACTGGGAGTATCAAGGTAATGGAGTGGTGGAGATACAACTTTATTAAAGGGAATCTATAGAAGATGGCAAAAAAGACAAGAGTATGAAACCTTAGACACAACTTGTGCTGTCTTTTCGATCACTGCTCCTCTTCATGGTCTACCCAAAATCCTCTTTGTTTCTCCCGATGCATGAATTCACTATCCTTTATCACATGGAATATCAGAACATCTAGAAACATTAAGTTAAGAGAGACACACATCATGTATGCGTGGCCATACTACAAACTAATAAAACGCAAGTCTTACTTATAGAAAATGAAAACCTTTAAAAAGGCACAACTTTCTGGTGTTTTCAATTGTGAAGTTACGCTCTTCCGATCTAAATTTGATGCAATTGTAGCATTTCCTCTCAACCATACCAGTTCCCAGATAGACAGGATCGAAGACACACATACACGTTACTTATAAGAGGTTTTAAGGAAATAAGGTTGGTGTTGTAAGTTGAGAAGGAAATGTATGGTTTGTAGGGTTGTGGCGCGCATCTACACTTTCAAAAATTATACATCAAATTAGGAGAATTTTTGGTAACTTACCATTAGAATTTGATGAGAAATTCTCCTTTCCTTTTTGTCAAGAGTATTTCAAGAGCAAAGGAAAGCCGTATTATCCTTAGACGCATACATGTCTATCCAATCATATGTTTATATTATCTCCCACGACCCATATATGAAAGCCACGACAATCATCTTGACAGCCTTAGAGATATTTCTGTGCGAAATGATTAAAAAGAAAAGGCCAAAGGAAGCAAAAACTAAAATGAGGCCTAAGAATAACTAAAACTCCATGACATTTGTGTTCTCTTGACAAGTTCCAAAAGGACAAAAATAGGATTTCCACATTGTGAAAAACAAATAAAAATAAATTAATTAACTCTAAGGGACCTTTTGTGCTGATTTGAATGATTAGTCTCTACATATCAACTGATTTTTTCTGACCCTTCTCCTTCAACTTAAAGTTGACTTCTCTTGCCAAAGTTAAAAGTCAAGCACGCGCTCTGGGCAAAACGAACAAATCAAGAAATTGAGTTCTCTCGTGAATTGATTGATATGCTATTTCACATATGGGATAAATAAAATATATACGGATATGCCATTTATATACTTATCTTCCAAGAATACATTATTATATCACGTAAATTAAATAGTTAAACCCAACATATGAAAATACAGTTTCAAATAGCACCTGCCAGGTTGAGAATTAACCTACTGGTGCTAGCCAAAATGTTCTACGATGACATAATCGCCACGTGTATTTACTGTAATTTTGAGGAACTCCACACATACAAAGCAGACAAACAAAATCATCAGCAGCAACATGAATTTTTTAAACGCATTAACCCACAATGCTATATAAGACTATAACAAAGAATAGGAAAGAATCTAAGACCTCCTTCTCTTATGGAAGAAAAATAAATTCAACGCCCCCAAAAAGGCTTATACTACCAGTTATTCACACAAGAAATTATCGCAATCCCTCGTACATTTCCTAGTGTCTCACATTCCAAATAAAGTCTACTTTTAACCATAAATTCCAAGTATTTATCAGTATTGCAACACGAGTAAGAGTACCAACCTTTGTCCCTCTGAGAAGTCTATATTTGTCATTCTTGGCATTAAATAGTATGTCATTATTAAATTCACCTTCGATCTCTATATTTAAAAGATAAAAGACAATCAGTATCACCCAAATGGTAAGCTCTTTATACGGTAGATTGCTGCAAGCAATGAAGAAGACTTGATTTATTTCATTCAATCGTATCCTCCTAGAAACATGCCATAAAATGGAACTTACCATAAGCTCAATTCAGAATCTCAAAATCTTTAAGAAAATGAAACTACGAAGCCAAATTTCATCTCTTCAAATTTCCCCAATAGCCCATGAATAATTAGACCAAACAAGAAGAGAAAATGACAAATAAAAACGGTTGAAAACAACAAGGATGAACTCCGTTAACGAATAAAAACCTAGCTCACAACTTACATAGTGACTGAAACGGAACACCCTCGCGAGAGCTATTGGCTACAACTACTGTCCTTTCAACCCGCTAATTTCTGGCCGGAAATGCCCTAATCGACCGGAACAAAATGGGAGATAATTTCATGGGCACTCAACAGAAACACCGTTATCAACTGGAGTGGGAATCGATTGATGAAGGAGGGGGTTCAGAAACAGAGGGAGAGTTTTCGAAGAACAATCGAGAAGTGAGGTGAACAAAACATTGCAGCAGACAATTTCAGGGGCATTTAGGGGTAGTGATTTCAGAAGTCACGAGTTCCAGGATTCAAGAATTACCATTCCCAAAATACTTGATACTGTCAGATACATAAGACATACATGGAATGTATCCCAAGCCAATGATAAATTTCTTAAGTGCCAACAATCCAAACCATCAATCTTCATAACACTAACCTAAACCGAGTTTAAACACGAAGTTCACCATTTTAAAGGAACGTTCCTGCTGTTTGCCACTAACTCATCCAGCCCTTGTTGGTCATAAATCTTCATGGAGAGACAAGGCTTCATATTGCAACACCAGAAGAAAACAGATTTTATACCGACCGAAACATGATTCAGTATCTCTTCCCTTTTTTTTTTTTTATATATATATCGCATGATTCAGTATCTCAGTCTAAAAGATATTAATATATAAATCTAGAAACTGAGCGATAAAAAGCCAACATTCAAATCAAGCAGGAAACCATTTGTGCTTTTTGACTGTGCAAGCAAACCTGTACCCTAGGATGTGTTGCTTGTTTGGAAAGATTGATACGACTAGCTGCAACGATAACTCTGATCATATGTTATTTGTGCAGTCAGTTGAGCAACTTGGGTAAGAAAAGAAGCTAAATTATGGCGAGTCCAGGACATTACTGAAAAAATAAACAAATTAATCAAATCCTCTATAAGAAGACTATCAGTTCATAAAGGCTCCTCCAGGCAAGCTTGGTGGCCCTTGTGATGAAACTTGTCCCTGAGATATAAGCTGTGTCCGCCCGGCACCTTGCATGTAAGGTTGATTCATCCCAGTACCCACCATCGGCGGCGGCTGCTGCTGTAGTTGTGGAATCTGCTGTTGCTGCTGCTGCTGTTGTTGCAGCTGTTGAATCTGCTGCTGCGGCTGCTGAGGCTGTTGCTGCTGCTGCTGCAGTTGTGGAATTTGCTGTTGCTGTTGTAGCTGTGGAATTTGCTGTTGCATCAGAGGTGGTTGTTGCTGAAGCTGTGCGAGGGGTTGCTGCTGAAGCTGTGGGTGCTGTTGTGGTTGCAGTTGCTGATGTTGCTGTTGTTGCTGACTCGGTATCTGTGGCTTAAATACAACCATATCCTGCAAAGTGCCAAAATGCTAGTAGGCTTCAGTCCTAGAGAATGAATGAGATCAAATTGAAACCAAAATTGCAGCATCTTACCCCAGGAAAAAGCATTCCAATCAAACGAAAAGCCTTATCTGAAACTGAAAGCAGCAACGTCTGTGACGGTAACTGTATAACTGCACACTGAAAACCGCCGAACAAAGAAAATGTGAATCCTGCCTGACTATCAATTGCAGAATTTTTAGTAGAGATATTTCATCAAGATATGTTGCAAGGGAAAATTCCAAAAAACTAGAGATGGTCTGCTGTCTGCTATCCACTCCTGCTATGGAACCTAACCTCACTCCTGTTATGACGCTTTGTTTTTCCCTTTATCTAGAGCAATAAATGGAATCCGTAACCCTTAATCTTGAGCAATATACTACCTCCATCCCACAAAGATGGATTCATTTCAAATTTCACACCCATTAAAAAATTGCAATCAATGTAATTGGAAAAATAAAATGTTTACACAGTATTCTGATTGTACTCTTATTTATGGGAAGATAGATATAAGCATTTTATGTTTCAAGGTAAAGTAGGTGAGGAATTTGAAAAGTTATTTGTCAAATCAAATTTATTGACCAAGGGTAAATTAGGAAAAGAAAAAATTAATTGCACTATCAACAAACACATAGTATATTGGCTACATTGATATGTGATGCTTTGGCCAATATGGGATACTCAGTGAAGGGTTTGAAGGTGTTTTCCCATGCAGAGCTTTCTGGAATTGTTAGGGGAATCATTCCGACTGATAGATTGAATATAAACTTACATTAGGAACATTAAATCCAAATAGCTATTAAGTGTTAACTATTAATAGACAGGTGCATTTTGTAAACGGTGAAGTAGTACTTCACCTCATTCATGCTTGCATTTTGTTTAATTGCTTGGAACTTTTTTGTATTTTCTTTAGGAAGGTAAGGTTCATATGTAATTTGGGACAAGCAAAAACGGAAAACAAGCCTATCTTTATGGAGTGGAGGGAGTAATAATAAAGAAAAGCAGGTGTCGAAAGCAAATAAGAAAACTGAAATCAGAGTGGTTCACTCTCAATGCAAGAGCTAGGTCAACTTGGTGCCGCTGCAGAGACCACTACATTTAGAAGGATTACAGAGCTTTTTATCAAATTCTTCTATTTTCCCTCAGCAAGAAAAGACTTGCCCTAATATTTGCTATACAAAAGAAATACTAGGGGTCCTTATACATGTCCAAATTTCCCAAAATGTCCACTAAGAGAAGAACAAAAGGTCAAAATGTAGCCACGGGAAGAAGTCAACATTATAATTAAGCAGGCTTCACGAGATCCACATGCATGATCCAACAGAAATAAGATGCATGAATGAACAAGAGATTTATCTCATTCAAGTGTACAACGCTTTCATCAGAACATGGCTTTGTTCACTTCCTATTTCTTGGGCTAACTACTACATTAAGTTCATATAATCTCCTAATCAGTATTCTTGTTCACCTTCTGATAAGTACTATTAAGTAAAAGCAGGTTAGCGTCAGGATGACTTACAAGCTTCTTTTCCTGCAACTGCCCAAGAAACCCATGATGATTCATTGCACGAAAAACTAGAAAATCAGCCTTTCCAACATACTGCCTGTCATTATTCAAAAGTTAGGCTGGTATGCACTAGAGATCACAAGGAACAAAATGAGCACATTGCCTATAAGCAGAATACTTATTATTCATGTGGTCCTGAGATATCAACCGAACTATTTGCATTGTTTGTGGCCAATCTGCAGCAAGCCTGCAAAAAGCCAAAAATTAGCCAGTGAGAGAAAGAACATGTTATTCAAGTGGTCCTGAAGTGTAGACTAAAGATTCAACAAACAACTACAACCCAAAAAAAAAAAAAGGCCTTGTTTTGGGGTACGTAGCTTTATTTGAAGTCAAAAGCTGGGCAACAAGTCAAACTCTATTACCAACCACATATTCTCTATAAAAATAAAAAATAAAAAGTAAATAAAGAAAGAAAGAAAAGAAATATTCACACTTTCCTATAGGCTTTCTTTACATCCCCACAACACAATCTCCCAAAAAATCAAAATATTCACACCTTCCTATAAGCTTTCTTTACATCTCCACAACGCACTCTCCCAAAAAATCAACTATCAGAAAGTTAATTCTAAATAAAGCTCCCTAGAACAAGCTCTAAGAATAATAATAACAATAACCCTTCCCCGAGAACTGAAACACAAATTATATGGAAAACAAAAGAAAAATAATGTTTTTTCTACTATCTAGCAAATTCGCGAAACTGAGGAAAATAATGGCACAAGGATGCACAAAGAGGGAGTTTTTGTTGTTTCTTTTCCCTTTTTTGGAGAATCCCCCTAGCAGAAGAATATGTAGACTTACGTCTCTGAAGCTGAGGCACTCCTATACCCCTGGCACAAGTAAACAGAACATGAGAACAGAAGTCATGTGCATATGCTTTCACCGAGAAGATATACTGAGATTGTAGCGTGCATGATTTGCCGCATTGATTGAGAAATTTTGGGACACCCATGTTAGAGAGTAATTTACTATATAGTCACCTGATTCAAATAAAAACAACATTATCACAACTGAAAAATCCCTTCTTGGACATGGGAAACATACCTCCAGTCTGGTAATGAATACGGGCTGGCCTTGTCGCTGCCCAGACAAGTTACCCTGGGACATGTCATTATAAAAGTTTGAGTGATGCTTAACTATTTAGTTACATCAAGCAATCCTGAGCAACTTGCATAACATTCAACAGAACTTAACTAAAGATTCTTTGTTCAATTTACTAAGCCATTCACCAATGATTGGAGAAATGGACCTTCAACATCATTTTCTTTTTACAGCTTCAGAAATTCTTAAAACTCCTTTTGCGGCAGAAATTAGTTTGGTCATTTTCATAATCTCTTGACAGATAGGAGAATGAAGGAGATGATATATAAAAGATACTACTTGATATGAAGAGAAGATGCAGTAGAGCAACAACAGAGGTATTCATAAGGCAACATCTTTTCGACTTTGTCTGCACCTGGAGGTTGAACATGCAAAGTGAAATCTGAGCTCAAATTCCAATATTGTTCCAAACCATAAAATCTTATCATCTCAGTAATGAGAACAGTGAATCTTGGTACATGCTTAGCTCCACAAGGACAAAACATAAGCATTGTTAACCTGATTTCACAATCAGTCCCGACTTCTTCACCATCTCAGACATTCAACTTCGTATTATATTGTGGCTAGTCAGCTTTTGTTCCACAGCTGTCAGCAGATTATATTTTTCCCTATCATATTCTTTTCTCCACCTAAACGTCAGCTCCTTAACACAATACCTCAAAACCCTTCCACTCTCCAGCTAAAACTTCGCTCCATAAGACAACTGATATAATCATGTTATCCACAGTGAAAATTCTTTAAAAAAAAAAAAAGGCTCTGAAATGTGCAAAATTACTGTCAAATAATTAATACAATTATTAGGTAAATTTTCATGCAATGACATTATACCAACTATCTCTTTTTGCAATTCTGGTCATTACCTCCCAGACCCTAACATATTTTGATGATGCAGGCTGCATCGTACTTGATGTCTGCTGATTCAGAGGCATGTTTGCTGCTGAATTATTGTTATTCACACCGATGGGCTGCATTCCAGGTTGTACTTGTTGAGACATACCTGGAGTAGGAATCATTGTGCCAGCTCCAGATGGCATACCAGATCTCACCACTCCCACTCATCAAATTTGGGTTTATGCCAATTCCACTTTGTACCATCTGTGTAACTGGAAGGTTTCCTTGGCTCATCCCAGGAACTGTTTGTCCCATATTAACACTTCCTTGGAGATTACTCAAAGGTTGCGACATGACAATGTTAGGATTTCCAGGCATATTAGAAGCTGCAGAGGTAATGATGCAGGAGCCGAGTTTTGTGTGACTTGGGCAGAACCAGTCATTGGCAATGAAGCAGCAACTGATGCAACACTCTGTGGCCCTGATGATATTACAGTTTGAGGGGGAACCGATGATACCATTCCACTGGAAATCATGTTTGACAGCATAGGTGTTCCACCCATAGATGGAAGCCCAGTGGAAGTTCCTCCAGCAAGGACTTGACGTGCTTGAGCAGCAACATTCAGAATTCTCACGTTTGCTGCTGCACCAGTTGCTGGACGCATAGGCTGTGTCATATTACCCACGACAGGTTTCATATCTTGCACACTATCGGAGTTTGATACCATCTCTTGAGATGTTGATATAGGCGAAGAAGCTGGCAAGCTGGGAACAGCTTGAGCAGCAGTGCCGGGAATAGATGAAATGTGTGAAAATGCAGGCCCAGCAAAGGAGGCCATGGTATTAGGCTCCTGCAGAAATTAAGTTGGTAGATTTCGGCACAAGATTAATGGGTCGTAAAGACTCAAAGAAAACCCCAGAAAGAATGAAAAAAAAAAAAAAGTATTGGAAGTCTCTTAAGTTACCACTTTTACAGTTGCAGGTACAGGTATTGGTTGCCGGTCCATTGTCACAGATCCGTTTGCTGAACATGAAAAATTGCAAAATCAGGGCTTTTATAAGCATAGAATGTTAACATTATTCTGAGAATTAGTGAACACAAATCAACACTTCATATGGATACCACCACCCCCCATCATGGTACAATTTGATGTATATCTTTAAGAGTTCTAGCTATTAGCTAACATCTTTTTCATGCGCTATAAAAAGCTTCTTTAATTTAATTTCAGACAAATTATCATCAACTGCTGCCACACTCGAACATTTCAAGTTTGGACATATAGCATGGTATTTTGGTCCTGTTAACAGTAGCAAAGAAATGCCACTGAAACATACACAGACTATCATCTCTACCAACAATTGCATAAAAAAAGCCGTTTGAGGTTCACACCTTGGAACATGCTTGAGGTCAGGCTATTACAAATGCCTCAACACCTGCTCCTCGCCATTTTTAGTAAAGATTGCACATTCCTACTTATGAGTTATGACACAGGGTGGCTAAGGTGTGTGCATGCCCGTTTACTAGCTTTACATGTCAAAGCAATTATAACGGTTCTTCTATTTTGTTCATTTCATGTCATTACATTCATGGAGAAGAAGAAGCCGATGGTGGAGGAAACAACATTTCAAGTGGAAGATGATAGCTAGATATGGGCGTCGGTCAGGTCGGTGAGGTTTTCCGGCCAACCCGACGCCGATGGTTTTAGTTTTTTGGAAACTAGAACCGACCGCTCGGTCAGTTTGATTTAAGATGTGAAGAGAAATTTCTTTGTTGTGCCCAAAAATAATTATAATAATAAGAACCACAAAACAAAGTCTCAATAAGAGACACAATGAAACTCTACCAAAAAATAATGAGAAACCCAATCACCAAACAGATTGCACAATCCTTCAAACAAAAAAAATAGAGATTCCTTTCTAAAAATAAATAAAGATTGCTCAACAATTAAGATACTGAGGAGACGATGGATGCAACGACAAAAGATCTAACCTCGCTTTTGGAAGGTTAAAAAAATTACTGATTGCTCGAAACTTGAGGGCAAAGATTAAAGTGAAGATGGAGATCAAAGATCATAGTTCGTGAATGTTGAAGCCGACGCGCCTCGCAGTAGGTAAAGGGATTTGGCAGTTCCGCTGGCTACTTATAGAAATTAGATCATTGCTGAATGGTCTTTACATTTTAGGGTTGTTATTGGGCCCGACAAGCACAAAGCGTGAGATATGAAATAAAACTATTAAAGTGGCGCCGCACACTGTACCAATTCTACCAAATATTCACAGGTTCCACCGGTTTGTGGTAGTTTAGTTCAAGTTGGGCCGGTCCGGTTCGGTTCGGTTCGGTTTCGTCCGGTTCGCAACACATGAACCTTTGATCTAACAGAACCGACTCGGTTTTCTTCTTCCTGCACTGAGACCAAACCGTAAACCGGCCAAAACCGACCAGACCGGTTCATTTCGGTTTGGTGCATTCGGGTTCACAGATTTGACCGGTTCATTTACCCATTACTAATGATAAGAAAGAGATGATAATAAGAAAGAAATTTGATAGTGATGGTGCAATCAAATAAATGCTTCTGTTAAAGGCGGCATTAGTTATAATATAATAAAGAAGATTCAAGATTTTATCCACTTATGGAGTAGATAACAAATTTCTTATGTTATCACTATACTGAGAGCTTAACATGTTCTACTTTATTAGTATTTTTATATTTGTTACGTAAGTCAAATTTGTATTATTATGGATTTTAACGCTTATAATTTACAATACACATGCTTGTGTACTTTTACTTCCAAAATTTTATAGGATACTCTTGAGGCTTCTGCCTCATAGAGATAATACTTAACATTACAATATTTCACCTTTCTATAAATTTCATACCGGTATTATATAATTAAGAAACCAATGAAATCTATCTGGCCAAGTGTATTAGGATAGGCAGTTTGGGCCATCAAGATGTTCTCATTGTTTAGATGGATAAGCAAATCCAAATGCAAATGCTAATGAATGGCGAGGACAAAAGAGGATCAGAGACAAAGCTTTCAATATGCAAATTTACCTGTTGGAATAGAACGTGAAGGTGCACCAGAAGTAGAAGGAACAGGAGCAACATCCATTTTTACTGGGCTCTGATTCGACGCTAAATGTGTTACTCCAGTGCGACTTAAAGCAGCACGAGCCTCCGTAAAGTTCTCCGATATTAGAACAAGAAAATGGTGGTTCTTAGTATTGTCTAGAGGCAGATCTGCAGCTCTTGAATTTCGTTTTCCCTTAATCAACAGAATGATAAAAATATTAGCATATCCTCAAAAGATATGTAAAATTGAGGGGAAAATGGCACTCCAAGATGAGAACAATAAAATGGGATTCTTGGTATTGTCTATATGCAGATGTGCAGCTCTTGGATCTCATTTTCAGTTATCAGCAGAATGATCAAAATATCAATTGAGGAGGTAACAGAAGTGAATGGAACTAAATATATGCCTATGGTGGTGAGTGAAGATTACTAAATAGGTGATAAAATGACCTTATATGCTGGTAAAAGGATACATGTCGAGGCGAACTATTATTGCATGCGCAACAACTGACATACATTTGCGGCTGGGATGTAACCTATTGGATTGCTATGGGAAGGCACTGCTAAAGCAGGCCTTGACATGTTGCCTTGGAACATTTATGACACATTGGATAATATGGGATTGGGGGGGGGGGGGGAAGGGGGGGATTTGAGCTTGATTACCGCATTATAGATTGCTTTAATTTTTGGAAGCTGTTTCGGGCAGATGACTGAAAGTGAAATTGCACACTGCAAGAAACACATAAATTTGATCAACTTGGTAACAGAAATATCTCAGAAGGTACAAAAAGGCAGGATGGAAATACCTGAGCAAATGATTTAGCTAATGTCTCTGCATCAGATAGATAACTTTCTGCTTGAGACTCAACGCTATCGCTCTGGTCCAGATTCTGTACTTGTGGTCGATAAACTGGTGTAGGTAATGAATAAGGATTACTTGCAGCAACAAGAATGCACTGTCTAAGCCCATCTGTATTTTGAGTTTGGTTTCCATTTGGAGAAGAGAACATCTGAATAATGCACAAAATAGTTTAAAACAAGAATAAATTTCGTAATAGAATGTTTAAATCATGTAAACATGCGCATTAAAACACCTTCTAGGAAAGTAAAACCAAGTGACCTAAAAAGGAGACAATATCATGTCATATTTTCATTAGTATGCTTGAAAACAGAATTTCTGGGAGAATGAGGGGTGAAGTAGATCAACGTTACAAGGAAATGTGAACAGAAGTATCGTCCCCAAACATTATTTACAATTAAAAATATATTCAACTAGAATAAAAGATATCAATCTCAGTGAATGAGTGAAATCAAAGGATAACTAACAAAAGAAACAATAAAATGGACGTCATCAGATACATCCATTGCATGACAAATTTTGAGTATTGATATTGTGAAAGTGATTTTGTGGCTTAAAAGGTGATAAAAGCTGTGGGGGTCCCACAAAATGAGATTAAAGTCGACTTTGATTGCAGCTTTTTACTTTCATCAAACAGGGTCATCATATCATATTAACAATAATGCAAATTAGGTGTAGTTATTTTAAGTTACAATATACGTCTAGTTTAACGGATGACCATCACCATCAGTTTTAACTTTCAGAACCAAAAAATAATAATACTCCCTTTGTCCCAAATATATAGTCTTCTTTCTTTATTAAGAAGGCTAATGTGCATTATTTTACTAATTTACCCTCATTTAATGTTTAGAGGGTGTTTGATCCTCTTTTTCAAAACAAATTTTAATTCCACCTACCACTGATTTGACAACTACGCAATTGTAACCATAAATTTCAAACTTACATTAAATCTACACCACTCATTACACCTCATTATAATTTCGCATTATAAGTCAATGTGAATAATGAGAATCAAACAGCCACTTAGTTAAAACTCTCGATTTTAAATGCTACTCATTAAATTAAATAAGGGTAAATTAGGAAGAAGGTTGTAAAACGTATCTTTCCAATAACATTTTTAATCCACGTGAAAAGGCAAAATGGACTATATATTGGGAACGAAGAGAGTAATAAAATGAAATAAATAAATAATAATAACAAAAATACATAAAAATTTAAATGAAGAAGCAACCAAAAAAGTTGAGTCAATAGATTTTCGATTAGCACACAAATAAATTAGAAGACAGAAAAGGGCAGATCAAAAAAAAAAAAAAAAAAAAGAAAGAACAGGGGGTTCAAGAGATGAGGCAAAAACAGTCATGTTGTCACTCAAGCGAAAGAAACTCCAAGTGTCTAATATGTACATATAAGAGGCAGGCTTATGATCATTAGACAACCAGAAGTCGGATAGTAGTTGACATGAAATAGACTCTGACACCAACTGAAGTAAAAACTATTGGACTCTAAGGAGTAACAGTGTAACACCATCCATTTTTTACATGAAACAAGCAATCAAAGTCAGGAATTCATGAAATGGCACCATGGAAACAAATCCTAAAGATGGAGGTTATTGTAGAGTAAGTGTCCTAATTTCGCCCTAGAAACCTAGGTCCAAGCGTCCAGGTTGTAGGAATGAAAACTGTATGACCAAAACAAAAAGAACACTAGATAAATGTTGAGATAAAATGGTTTCTTAGCTGACGCAAAACTGATAAAAAAAGGTATACTGACTATAAAGTGTCAAGCCAACTGTTCCATAAAATAGACACTGATTGGTAGAAAAAGTTGGGGAACAATGATATGACCAGAAAAAATTCCACCATCACTAAGTTCCTACAAGGCTACAATTTCATACTGGCATTTGAAAATATGGAGAGAAGATTGTGGTCCCAGTGGCAGAGCTTTATTTTAGTAGTTATGATCCTATATAACTTTTAATCTTTAATAAGCATAGCAGAAGAAACAGATCACTCAAATTAATTGATAAGGCAGGGAACCATTTGTTGCATGCATGATGAATCGAAAAAAAAACTCAATGATCACTACTGAGCTGAAAATATGAAGAAACGAACGAGTTCATTAGATAAATGTTGTCACACACCATTAGAGCTTCAGCAAGCCCTTCTGTGATTGCGGCGTCATTGAAACCACCTCCTGAAAACTGTATAGCTGAAAGCCACTGAAAGAATATATCAACATCCCTAGTCCAACCACTCCGTCGCACTACACAACCTGCATAATAGTCATAATCAGAAGAAAAGAAAAAGAGGAAAACTACCTAATGTGTGTATAATTGCCATCAAAGTTGTAATAGATGAAGGGAAGACTACAGAGGAGATGAGCAAGCCTATTAAATTAGTAGGTATGACACAAGTCGAGCTTCATGTGTTAAAACTTCTAAGCAAGCAAACTAGGGTCACTAGAAAAATGTTCAGCTGATCAAAATAAGAAGCCTCAATATTTTGGAAGAGTGTAACTTTCATCCAATTAAAGATCCTTCGGAATGCTCAATATAAAAGCATGATTACTCTTTCTAAAGGAAATAAAAAAGTCAACTTTCCAAAATGATTGTAGATTCCAATATATAACAGCAGGGTTCTAGAATGAAAAGTAATCAAGAGGAGGACAGACAGAAAACCAAGATTTCCATGGTTATCTTAAAACACCCGACAAATTACACAGAAAAATCCAGTAAGAACTTAATATACACAGGTGCATCAAACAATTTCTCTTCTTTCATTTCAAGAGAAGGGAAGGCAAGAGCAAATTAACCAATGAGAAGTCTTTCTAAAAATATTTAAACTGCTAGAATATGATCATAGCAACAATGATCAAAATACGCACCACTATAACAACCATGAACATTGAACATGACCAGAGAGAACGCAACATTAGAAGTAGTAGGCTTCTGAAATTTGATAGAAAGAAAGTTAGCAAATGTATAACGTGAAACAAGCAACTAACTTTTGCATAACAATGTAAACATTGAGCATGATAGGTAAAGAAGCATCATAACTATCGAACATTAGCAATACCAAATCGTGTGCCTACCTGAACTGTCATCTCATTTCCAACAAAACTCCTGCACGGATTTAAAAAGAAAAAAAATGAAAACGCAAATATTCAAATCTGAAGATATTGACCTCGGAGCAAATGTACAAAGTGCATTAGGTTAAACTCTCATTTGATTATTTTCCAACAAATTCCTTCAGGAGGTGTCATTTGTTAAAACTTTTGCCTTTTATTAATAAGGTTCCTTCAAGCCAGCATAGGACATGAACTAGTTGATATAAGGTTGCTGAGCTAAAGTAAATAAGCATTAATTATCTCCAAAAGCATGTTTCCCATCCAAAAGCAGGCATTATATTCTTGATCTGAATTATTTCGTTTGATATGGGATTCTCAGCCTCTTGAGCATTGTATTATGCTTCTATAACTAATAAAATTATGCCAGAAAAGCCTAGAAAACCTAAGATAGATCAAAAAGCTGCTGCCTACCACAAAGATTTCCATGACACCAATTAGTGACAAAAATGAACAAATAGCATGTATTTACTTATTAAGGATAATAATGAAAAATAAATGGGCTTAGTTCACAAATCAGTTCCTTGAGAAATTAGATTACTAAACTATAAAGTAAACTACCCAGCCAAACACAAATAACATTCTACTCACTCTCAAAAACTGGAACAGGCTAATAATTGGAACTCAATTGAAGAAGAATTTAAAAACCCGTTCATGAGTGTCAAACCAATGATAGAAGGAAACAAAGTGGAAAACTATCCACCAAACTTATATACCATTTCTAGGTTATAATTTATGCATCATATCTTTTCATAATAAAAAATAAAAAAATAAACTTCCGAGATGTATATACATTATTAAATAAACAAAAGTGAACAATAAATAATCCTCTGAGAGAGATTTTTGTTGAAGAATATTTATTTTTGTGAAGATTGCATGTGAAAAGTAAGAAAAATTGATGGACTACAAGAAAAATAATATTTTTCCAGAGAATAATTGGTAGAAAATGAATTTTAGGAAAACTATTTCTGCAAAAATCATTTCCAGACAAGCTCCAAAAGCCATTTCTTGTATTTGATTCTTACATTCCATGAGAAGATGAGTATAAATACTAAAAAATATCAAATAATCATCCTATTCACTTAAAGCTGAAGAGATTAAACCAATCCTATTTAACAGCAAAAACCCATTTCAGAATCCAAATTCACGAGGGCGAGAAAACAGACCATACCCATAATGATTCGTCCAATCAAGATAAATATTAATCAACATGATCACACGCGTAAATACACCTAAATAATATAAATTGAACTCTTGGTATGGGCAATAAGGGTACAGGTCTGGGCGAAATACCGAATGATCTTCTCAAGGTAATCGGAAAGAATGGTTTGCCAGTAAGGGCCCATGGCGGCTGTGCCTTCAACTATTACGATCAGTTGTTTTAGCTCCATATATTTGCAGAAATTCTCTAACCAAAATGAAGAAATTGAGCAAAATTCAACTCATTTGAATAGACCAGTGTCTAATACTCCGTTTCCTTCCTCAATTAATTCTCATAAAGTCCCCCTGAAGTTTTAAGAATTATAAATAATAGTCACCGAAGTATTTTCGTTTTGAAGCTTGTGATTCTATATAGCATTCTCTTTACGGTATTCTTTTTATACACTATGTTCATATAAGAAGAAGAATTGTTATTTCTAAATATATAAAAGAGTTCTGCTATTCATATATGCATAGTGTATAAAATTTATGTATACACCCTTAAAATTACACTCTCAAAATGTGTTATTATTTCAAAGAAAATAATATAGAGGTGTATGTACAAATTATGTACATATATTTTAAGTAAATATAGAGGTGTATGCACAAAGTATGTACATAAAGTATGTGTAAATAGTATTTTCCTAGGCGTATACATAGTTCTGGAACTTACCAACCCTATTCTTCATTGAATTTAAGAATTTTGAAAAAAAAAAATTTAGAGGGAAAGATAACCATAATGGGACAATAAACGAAACAAGAGTTGTCTCGTCCATTCTTATCCCAGTCCAAATTTTAGGTTAGATGGTGGAGGAGGTCAAGGTTTGAAATCTTAGCAAAATGACCTGTTTTGAATTGAATTTCTGATTATCATTATTTTTTTCTGAAAACAAATAAACAGTTGTGTTTGATAGCTTTTTAACGGTACAGAGACTAATAAGCCATCTAACTTACCAGTGTGAGATTTCAATTTTATTTCACACTAGTTATCCTTGAAGTCGATGTAAATTTTAGAGAAATTTGTAGTTGTTGGCACCAAACTAATATTCTTTTAGTGCGTGCATCGGATTTTCTATAAAACCAGATCTTGTTTCAAAGTTTGTAACTAGGTCTGGTCATGCGGCCGCATGGACATATCTGTGCGGCAGCATGTAATGGCATGTGAGACCGCATGGGTGTAGTACAGCTGCACATAAAATATGTATTTGTGCGCCCGCACATATTTTATGTGCGATCGCATCACCCCATGCGGCTAGGCTAGAAAGCTCATGCGGCCTAGTGCGGCCGCACAGGTCATTACATACAGTAGCATGGATCTGTTCATGCTGCCACATGACCAGATCTGATTCCAAACTTTGAAACAAGATCTGGTTCTATAGAAAATCTGATCATGCATGGCCCAAACGTCTAACTCAGTCCATAAATTTTGTAACTACCATCCTTAGTCCCTGTTACACTTCTTGGAACTAGGGATGACAATTTTAACTCCAATATTCGATACCCATGGATATCCAGTTCGAACGGGGTTGATATTCATCCCAAAATATTAATGGGCAGGGATGGATAATTCCCACACGACCCAAGCCACCCCAATAATTTTTTTTTTTCTAAGAAAAAAATTTTTAATGAAGATTTGAACTCAAAATGCCTAAGTTTAACTCCTATGCTCCAACCACAATGCTCAATTTTTTTTCTTTTTTTTTTTTTTTTTTTTTTAAGATTTTCACTAGTTTTTATAAATTGTTAGAACATTATGTTTTAACCTTCTATCATTAAATGTTTGATTATTGTGTATATTTTCATTAAATGTTACATTATTGTTATTTTGGTCAATTTCATGTTATTTGAATTTTTTTTATGTATTTCTCTTTTTCTTTTTGAATTTTTGAATTTTATTAGGCAAAAATAAATAAATAAAATGGGGCTGGGCGTGGGACGCATACTCGACCTGAATCCGCCCTGTGCCATTCCCTCTTGAAGCAATAAACTCAAAAGTCGTCATTTAAACACTAAACAAATTTTTTGGAAAATTTTGTTAGTCGGGGTGAATGAGGGAAGAAGTGTAATAAATATACTCCAATAATTATTGTTAATCACAAAGTAAGCTTT
>CAVNYN010273418.1:0-15414 GCA_963692815.1 Nyctanthes arbor-tristis
AAAAAAAAAAAAAAAAAAAGGCCGGGAGAGAATGAAACCTTTGTGATATTTGATAAATATTAAAAAACACAATAATTAAAAGCAAAAAAAAAAAAAAACGTGCATAACACACTATAAATATGCATGCACCAAAATTACAAAATTCTCTCCTAGCCGAGTGCACTTCAAAGTGTATTTTTGCATTCATTATTTCCTAACTTCAGAAAAACAAAACCCCGATGGCTAAAACATTATGTATATTTAATTCATTTCAAATTTCTCCTTTATATGTGATTTTCTTAAATTGAACATATTTAATACCACCTAATGATGATGGTAATTATCACTGATAATAAATAGCATTAGTGGATTACTCAGCATAAATTACATAGTGTTCGGATATTTAATATTACGAAATGGACATTGTCCTCCATTATTATAATTTGTAATCAAGAAAGAGCTGACCTATGTACCTGAAATATCCCACTGACGATTTTCATTTTCCTTAGTAAGGAGCATCAAAAGAAAAATATTGGACTAGGATTTCAAGATCAAGTGCTGAAAATGATTGATTTTGAAGTATATTTTATATATTTTATTAATAATTCAGTTAATTGTATTAGAGGTTGCTCACCTATCACCCTATTGGCAATTAAATTGTTAAACTTTAATTTTCAGTAATTAGACTATTAAACTTTATTTTAATATTAATTAGGTCACTCAATTTTAATTACTGAAAATTAGATTATTAAACTTTTACTTAATTACAGCAAGGTCACTCCCTTAATACGACATTGTCATGTCGTCATTGAACTAAACTCAAAAAATAAAAAGAAACTCAAGGCCGCAAATATGGTACGACCTTTTGATGAAGAAAAAAGTGGGAAGTGATTCGTGAGTTGTAGAGAAGTCTAGGTATTTGATTTGTATCTTCACAAAAGAATTTTATACTACTTCCATCTCGATTATTTGGTCTCATTTGTTTTTTCACAAAGATTAAAAATGTGTTGGAAAGGCAAATTTTGTGGCCCATATTCCTAATTTGTCCTTATTTTATGAATTGCATTCAAAATTAATAGTTATAATTAAAATATTAAATAGGGATAGATTTGTAAAATAATGTAATTTGGAGACTTTAATATGGAAATAAAACCATATATTTGAGACATTCTAAAAAGGAAAATGAGACGAAATAATTAGAATGGAGGTAGTATCAATTGTCAACCAATTATCCTTCCAACGTGTTAGTATAAAATTACATGTCAACCACCGTTAGTGTATATTATCATTTTCTATTAAATAATCTAAAGGTTTGCTCTCCCAAAAAAAAAAAAAAAAGAAGAAAAGAAAAAAGAAAGAAGAAGAAGAAGAAAATTCTAAATATTTATTAAAAGATTGACTTAACTGATATTAAATCATTGTTTAGTGATTAAATTGCTGAAAATAAAAGTTTAATGACTTAACTATTAAGGACGGGGTTGGCTTGAGGGCATCTTGGAATTTCTTGTGGGAAACAAAAAGTAGGCATGTAATTCTATTTGGGATGATTTCACCATTGCTCACTGCAATTTCACCTTGTTTTGGTAGAGTTATGCTATATTCTCACCCTACTTCATACCCCATCTCACACATTTTAAAACTTTGCCTTAAACATTCCTTTTTTACCTTTATGTAGTCATATACTTGTATTTTTCTAGATTTTATTTCTATTAAGGACAAATATGTAATCTTATACCTCATGTTTGATGTGGGGTGTAAAGCGAGGTGGGAATGTAACATAACTCATTAAGCAAAGGCACCATAGTCCAAAAATTTCTACAATGATCGCTCTAGTTATAAATAATCTCACGGTCACGGGGCTCTAAAGTTATAAAAAAAACCACATGGTCTAAGTTGTAGAATACTCCTCAGTCTCAAATTTATCATTTTATTTTAATGATAGAGGTTGATTGTTGCCTCCCTAATATAAACGATTCCAATTATAATTTTAGCTATATTATTTTGAAATCGTGACGCTCTTATTAGTCATATTAGTTTAGGTCAGTTTTACTTGACTTCCTCATCGTTGCAAAGGTGACAATATTATATAGCCAAAAATCTTATAACTCAAGTTATATATGTAACTGAATTTGATTATAATCAGTTAAACGCATCTCTAATCTAGGCAGTGGACTGCTTGGCAGCAAAGAGAGGACGAGATGGTCCGAAACTGAAAGAGGGGGTTGTTGGTGTAGGAAAGAAAAAGGCATACATAGACTATGGATGTGTAGAGTTACCAGATAAGATGGACAACATAGAGGTGGAGCGGCTGGCGTAGAGGAAACTAGGCCTTGATATTTTAGAGGTTTTAAGCAAATTTTGTATTGGAGACCCTTTTACCCTTTTATAATACTGAAATTACATGTAGAATGTCGTATGTTTATTCATTTTCTAAAATTATTAAAAAAATTATGCTAAAATTACATAAAAAACTAAAATATTTACATAAATTAATATATCAAATGAATAGCAAATGTTTATCCATCTTCGGGGGACCCTCAATAGATGCTTAGGAGATCTATCCGCAGACACGAAATTGAGAGATCGGAAGAGCGTCGTGTAGGATGAATAATGTTAGGTAGCATCAGTGGTGTTTGATACCAGTTTTGGTGGCAATTAATGTGACATAAAATGATAAGTGAAATTAAATGAATGAATGAAGAACCCATTTAATTCAACTTATTATTTAATGACACCTTCTTATAGTGTCAAGCACCAGTGGTGCTAAATAGCATTACTTATTGAAGATTAAAGCATGTCTAATGCATCATTTCTATACATCTTCAATTTAAGGACAGAAAAAGACAATTTTCTATAGTGACTTGATTGTTTTCTATTAATTCTCTGGCTTTATACAAGAGCTCTATCTGAATTCATAGAAAACACTGAGAGAAAGACACAACAAATTTATTCTAATGCATAATTTCTATACATCTTCAATTTAAGGAGAGAGAGACAATTTTCTATAGTGACTTGATTATTTTCTATTAATTCTCCAGCTCTATACAAGATGTCTATCTGAATTCATAGAAAACATTGAGAGAAAGACACTAAATTTATTGTGTCCCATATTTTTTTTCCATTTTTATTTCAATTTTCATTTTTTAACCATTTTTCTCTCCTTTGCCCAACTCTATCATTTTTATAACACTTTTTCATCATCATTTTCACCGTCATTTTCACCACTCTTGCTACATTTAGATACCTTTCTAACTATCTTCTGCTGCTATTTTTCCGTTCTTTTTTTCTAAACTTCTTTTCATTCATCTTCAATCAAAAGTCAAAACAAACATTTTGTCTCTATATTTCTTCTCTACATCATTTTAAGAAATTATGCTTTAGGGATTTTCGAATTTTGATAGTTTGTACTTGATGTTAGACTCGATGGCTACAAATGTGGAGATGGAAACAAGGAAGCTGAGCAAGTGTGTGCTAAAGAGAGGGGCATAGCCGCATAGCGATGGCTTATGGGTAAAATTCGTTCTACTTTGTATCTTAATGTTTTATTTCAATTTAAGACGACTTTAGCATTATGTCAATAGTTCTTGATTTGCTTTGTACTCTGTCATGAACGCTTGGGTATGCCCAGAGTAATTGTTCTCTAAAATTTTGATCAATATATTTTCATTTAAAGATAAAAAAAATAAAAAAAATTCGTGCCACTTGTACGTCCTTGACAACTCGACAATTTGAGACCCCACCCAAATATTTAAAATATTTACTATTTACTATTTTAAATTAAAAAAAATCTTAAAGCGTAAACCTGGTAGAGAGACGGGTCCTTCTATAGTAACAGATCTAGTTCTGAATTCGGAATCAGATTTGCTTAAGTGGCGCTGACTAGGCTCCACCTAGAGCCATGTGGCTACACTATAAAAAATTCAGTAGAAAGAGACAGATAATTGGTTGTTACTTGTTAATTAGTGAGACTTGGAAAATTTTGAGTTGAAAAAACTCAGCTAAGATAATGTAAAAGGTCTGAGATTCTCTTACAATATTGAAAACAATTGTCCCTTGTAATGTGATTAGCAATCGCTATGGGTGCTCAAGGACAATATGTAGAAACATTATTGATATCATTAATTAATATGTAGGTAGATAGTGATACTAAAGAGAGAGACGTGAATATTAATTAGTCTCTGTAATTTATAAATGAGGGTGGCACTTGTTGCCACAATGTGAAAGTGGTGATCAGCATTCATGAACTGTTTATGTTCTTTTTTTTCTTTTTTTTTTTTTTTTGGGAAACAAATCAACTGATTATGTTAATATATAAAATATATTGAAAATAACATGTGAAATCGTTGTATCTTCTTACTTGATTAAGTCTACTTCATATCCAACTTTAACTTATATGCTACTGCATTCAGTCTCATACACATGGCGAAATTGAGCAGCCTAGATATTTCGGCATACACTCTACCAAATTAACTTGTAAATAACGAAAAACTAATCTCATATTTTCTTATTTTATGACGATTTTCAATTACTTAAGAATTTTATTTTTTCTTGTTGGCAAGATTATTCTATTTTAAAAAAAATTACATAAATAATGGTTCAATATTTTCTTTTATTAAAAAGATAAACTCATAACCTTCGATGTTAACATGCAAAATAAATAAATAAGTAAAGTAATAATAATAGAGGGCTAATAAATTCTATGGTATGTTATCGCATGCGAAAATCACATTCCATTTTTCATATTATTCTTTTTCGTTATTCTTACCTAATCCACCTATTGTCATTTTCTTGCTTCTGTAACATTTTGAAACAATATATATTCTAAGAAATGTAAAGTGTCAAATATATTACATTAAATTCTAAAGTTCTTTTTTTTTCTTTAGACATGCACATACACTATGACTCCGTCATTGCGCGGCAGTTAATACGTGACAAAACATCAAACGCAATCAATTTTAAACGTATTTAGGAGATCGGATTAGAATAGAGCTTATAAAACCCCTTACTAAGGGAGTTTGGGAGTTTGAGCAGACATTGAAGGAAAAGATGCAAAAGACGAAGGAGGCAATGGCAAAAGGAAAGGAAGATGTGACTAGAAATTTGACTCAAAAAAGACGCACATAACTTATACAGAAGAGGATTTTAGACGTCTTATATAAGTTCAACCAAACTTGAAAATTTCTCCCTCAACTATGACATCACACATATTTAGGATCACATCGACTTCTTCTCTATAAAAAGGGTTTCTTGAAAATTTTTGATCGACAATGTGTTTTAAAACTTTCCATCAATCAAAAATTGAATCATAAATAGCCAAATAACATCCTTTTATTAATTTATTACTTCTTTTAAAAGGAACCATAAATGATATTATGTCAACCTACGCTTGTGTGTGCCTTGTAAATCAGATTTGTTAAAAGAAAAAGAAAAAATGGAAAAAAAAATTGAAAAATGGATGCGCGAGAAACATTGCCACGTAGCAACATTCACTTCGGTGACTGGAATTTCAACAGCCAGGCGTCTCTCTCCTACTTTATCTCTCTAACCTTACGCCACTTTGCAACAAAAATAACATCCCTCGTTTCACTCCACTCCTCTCCTCTCAATCATCAAACTCTCTCTCTCTCTCTCCCCCTCCCTAGGGTTCCAGATTCTCTAAAAGCTTCTCGTTCCTTTTTCTCTTTCTGCTTTTCCAATTATGACTGAGTTTACCTGATTCGAATGTCGGATTCGGATCGGATTTACCTTTTTCAGCTGATTATTTAATGCTCATTCCGCTTTTTATTGATTATCATTATTATTATTATTATCGTTGGATGATTTTTTGATATGAAGGTGTGGATATTTATGCATTTTAATAATACTTGCAGATCTGTGTTTCGAGATGCATCAGCTACTTTGAATGTAAGAGCCGATCAAGGTTTTTTGTTTTCTTTCTTGATTCAATCTCTTTTCATTTTGGTTTATGATTCATGAAGTGGGTGAGATGGAATGAATTTTGGATGAGTTAAATCAACGTTTTGGAATCATGCAAATGTTTGATTGTTTAGATTTTTATTTTATTTTTTCAAAATAAATATGTGATTAAATGAAGGAAAAAGAAGATGACAGTGTGGACTGAGCTCGTATGTGTTCACGTGTAATAAGGAATAATTTGAGAGAGAAATGTCATAAACGATGAAAGATGACAATTCTTTTTTAATGGATTATAATTGTGGCAGCTTAAGATCGGAAGAGCGTCGTGTAGTATTATATTATTTAGTTGTAAAGAAGGATTTTCCTAGTTTTATAGTTGGATTAAATTCTGAATCAGAAGAGAGGTGCTTTATCTTAACTGTATTTTATATGCTCAACTAAGAAAAAGAGGAAAATGAGGAGATGATGGTCCATTAAAGACATTGATCACTTGGTCTTGTTGTTAATTGTTAGTATCATTAAATCAGCTTATTAGATGGATTTCATATTCATCATTTGCATAGACATGATGATTAATGTGAGGATCCTAATCTCTTCTTTTTTCTTGGTTCATTTAATTAGATATGAAAGTGAGATCAAGACGGTTACTTTAGATGTTATGCAACAGCCTTTTGAGGTCTGTGAGTATTCGGGGTGCTCATATTGTGAGATACACTGAGTTAAGGCGGTTAAGCTTTATCCGAAGAGGCTCGAATGCTCCTTATTGCTTAACTAATTTGTGGGATTACACATCTAAAATAACAAGAAAGATGATGGTGGATTCTGGGACAACTGCTAAGGGAGGACCTTTTGTTGACGTTTTAGCAGAGAAGGAAGATGATGGAAGCTTTGCTAGCGGAGGATGGAAGAGGTGATCAAATTTGCAGATCTTGGATTGGATTTAAAGTCTATTATTGATTTTTGCAATTACATTATCCGTAGTGTTATGTGGAGAAATCTTTTTTCAAGTTCAAAACACAAATTGGTCAAGTCGTTTTCATATATGGGACTCACAGTTTCCAACTCTTCTGTACCACTCGTTTCATTTTTATTTTGAAATAGAAATATAAATCTAACATGGTCTATAGTATCCATTTTTGTATGTATTGACTAAGATTAGTTGGCATAAATTATAGATGGGATTGGTTGCTAGTTGCTTAGCTCTTCGAGGGCCATTGAGATCGGAGAGCACACGTCTGTTATATTGCAAAATCAGTTAGCAAATGTAAATTTGCTGTGTATGGATCATCTCATACAATATTTTCTCTTCCACTTCTTCCTTTTTCTATCTAAAGTTCTGTCTCCTTTTCATTTCTGTGTCTGCATTGTTATTTGCTTCTGGAAGGTGCAAGGAAATTTATTTGAGTAATCTTTAATATCAGACTGGAAAATAATTCTTGAACGTCAGTGTTTTCATAAACATGCTTCTGTTCAAACAAAATTCTTCATGAGCCTTTATTATGTTACATTCTGTAAGGCATGTGGTAAGCTGTACTCAGGATTAGGAGGAAAAGTAGGAGAATAAAGCGGGGACGAAATCAAGAAGCAGAACTCTACTATGGCCTATAGAAAGATCCTGAGAACTGATAGAGATATAAAAATTCTCTTAATGTTGTGCATTCCTACAGATAAATATATACGTTGCATTTGTTATACTTATTATTGGACGCAACCCTAGTATTCTTATTAGGGTTTGACTTAGTGGAACTTTAGCTTGCCCTAGTGATGACTGCTCTAAACATTAGATTGTCAAAAAGATGAACATCTTCTGTTGGCTATACCCTCATGCATGACTCCTGTAATGTGGTCCAGAAGTAGATTTTATTTGAATTTCTCGTATTAGCTTGTGTCATTCCGCAATGGAAGTTTTTTTGACAAATATCTTTTGTGAATTGATGAAGGAAAGAGGAAGTGCTAAGACATGCTATCATGAAGTGAATATTATATCACATTTCATGAAGTGAATATTATTATATTAATTACTTATTGATGTTGAATGCAATACAAATGAAAGCAAGAACTGTAGGAGGACGGAAGGGGAAAGAAACAGAAGAACCTACACGGGATCAGTTTTAATTTATGATTAAAAAACCTTCCTAATACAGAACAAAGACCCTCATCATATAGGGTTTTGAGGAGCCCTAATTTAAATAGATAACGAACATAAAAATATTCTGAGCTCCTGTTAGCAAACAATTACCGTCTCAAAATTGAATTTAGTAAAACAAATCACATCCACGCATCACATGGGGCCTACTTCTACTGCACAAATCTCAACAAGACATTCTTATACAACCTATTTCAATTTCAAAATAGAATTAGTTTGCAAACAGGGAGTGCTTTGATTATATTTCCTAAAGTATGAAATGAAAGTTGGAAACTATTAGAATATCCTTGTTCAATCCCTACCACTCTTCCTTTCCTTTTTATATGTATGCATGTCATGTGCGTATTTTCCTTCCTGGATGTGCACTTACTCTTGGATGCTTTCCTATTTGCCAGTGAAGATGGAAGATTGAGCTGCGGATATTCTAGTTTTCGAGGAAAGAGGGCAAGTATGGAGGATTTCTACGACATTAAGATTTCGAAGGTTGATGGACGAACAGTCTGTCTCTTTGGGATATTTGACGGTTAGCTGTTCTCATATTACCCTTAACCTTGAATCTTGAGTTCTGGGTCTTTAAAAAAGATTAAAAAAAATTTTTTTGTTAGATGCTAAAGTGACATCTTCTTTAGTGACCAAGTTCAAGTGAGTGTGTGCTGTCTAGAATTTCTTCTTCTATAATTACTGCATGCATGGAAGATATTTGACATTGTTATCTTATTGATCTTGGAAAAACTTAAAGGTGTGAATAAATTTTCTAGCGTCATAAGGGAAATTCCAGTTACCTTTGGTTGGTTCTGGAAATAAATTAGTGAACATTCCTACTTTTTCTTCACAGGCTAGTTGTAATTTTTTATTTATGACATGATAGATCAATCTGTCAAAAATAAAAAATACTTCTCAAAAGCACTGCCTATGGTGTTCTATCTCATTAAACCGAAAATCTAAAAAAATGATCAAATTTATCCAGCAAATGAAAATCTTAAACTACATAAGTAGGGAGGATCAGATGGTCATTATTTCAAGCTATATTGGATTCCTCTGTTAACAGCGTGTTCGGTAAACGGTTTATAAACTAATTAGTATATAAACTGGCATGTGGGTCAAAGAAAGTAGTACATTTGACCAGCTGTGTTTTCTAACATTTTCTACAAAATGGTCCAATGAAAGGATACCATATCCTAGTTTATAAACCGGTTACCAAAACATTGTAAATATTAAATTTGTCTGTCACATGCATTTGACTCAAGTATTAATAGGAATCAAATGATGGTCTTATTTTCCTGATGAGCGTGACTTTTTTATGACAGGTCATGGTGGCTCGCGTGCAGCAGAGTTTTTGAAGGAACATCTCTTTGAGAATCTCATGAAACATCCAGAATTTATTACAAACACCAAATTGGCAATAAGTGAGTTGAAATGAATTTATTCTCATTTCAGTTTTATAGCTTTTTATGCACAGTTCCATTTTGGGACGGCCATAAAATCACCTTTTCAGTATGCTTCAATCCCCAAGTCTGATGAGACTGCACTATATCTATTATGGGTAGTTGGGTTTTATAGATGAAAAAAAAAAAAAAAAAATTTGGACCTGACTGACCCTTTCCTAGTTTCATGCAATACAACTTATATCTTAAATGGCACAAATCAGCCTACCATGCTGTGTTTGGGACAGTTTCAAGAACTATGTATTTATCTTGTGAAAAATCATAGAACCACCATCTTGTTCTCACAGTCGCCCTGCGTCTGAGTAAGATGGCCCTAGATCGTAGATTGTCCCTTGTTTTCTGTGTTGTGAAACGTTTGTCCTTGCTTTGCATTTTTAGAGGAATTAGCCCATTATTCGTTTATTTCTATCTCAAGATAGAATTAGAATGAGTGTCGATGACTGTTGGATGATGTGTAGTACTTCTGGTCCCATGAAATGTGCGGATTAAATTGCTCAGACCAATTGCTATATTGAAATAGGATGGGCTTAGCTTGAAATGATTTATTACTTGATCGGAAGAGCTCATGCATGGCTTGTAATTAGTAATTGAACCCAATAACTTCTAAATCCCAGGTGAAACATATCAGCAGACAGACAGAGAATTTTTGGACTCTGAGAAAGATACTTTCAGGGATGATGGTTCAACAGCTTCGACAGCAGTTCTAGTTGACAATCATCTATATGTTGCTAACGTTGGAGATTCTCGGACTATAATATCAAAGGCTGGAAAAGGTAATTTTCTTTCCTTTTCCCCCCTCCTTTTTTTCTCTAGATGGTATCATTATCAGGTTGTATCTTTATTTTTACTATCCTACGGTACTGGAACAGAAAGACACCTCCTAAACATTCTTTCTGTGAAATTGTAAATCAAAGAATTTTTAGGCACCATCTGAATGCAGTAATATTGGATCAATGGAAATTTTTGGAGACAGTATATCTTGATTTATTAACTTTGGTTAGTGGATTCCCACTGAAAGTATAAATACTTTGTCCGTGTTAGTTAAAGAAATTATGATTGTTTTCTGGTCCAAAGATGCGGTAGCCAACCAGTTGAAATTGTATTTAATAATGATTAAATTTCCAAAATTCTTGATTTAGATACTAAACAACGATGTCCTCTGGGAACTGTAGTGGGATTGAAGTAATATGATCCATTTTGCTGTTCAGTCAAGTTGTTGTATGATTGAATCTATCAGTAGTTCAAGGCTTAGTTGGATTGTTTTCAAACAAGTTTCTGTTCCAATTGTAAAAGTATTTGCTTATGATAATTCAATTTTTAATACTAGCAATTGCAATTAGCTGAAGGACCCTAAATTTTAATGAGTGACAGATTTCTCTTAGTTAAACGCGTCATATCTGAGAGCTAACTGATTATATCCATCTGTTTGCAAGTTCCGTAAAAAGTTATGTATTTAGCTCATCATTCATTAAGATCAGGAGTGCAGTCCTAAAGAGAGACCACATGTGCAATCTGTTGCCCTATATCTGTTGGCTTGGTTCTTATCTCTGTCAACGAAACAATGTATTGTGATTGTTAGTTGATCATTATGATCACTTGTTTGATAGCGCATTGCTGAAAATTTGAGACCCAAATACACACACACACACACACACATACACGTGTGTGTATTCCTAAATTTGTAACTTACGAAGTACAATTTGTTTTTTCTGTTTGCCAGCAATTGCACTCTCGGAGGATCACAAACCGAACAGAAGTGATGAGCGAAAGAGAATTGAGAATGCTGGGGGTGTTGTAATGTGGGCAGGTACGGCCAGTCTTTTACATTAAAGTGTGCATTTTGTATATTCTTCCAAATAAAGGGGGGAAAATATTTTTTGACGATAAAGTGATCCATCTGGAACATATCACATCTAGTATATATGGCTTTGCTCTGAGTCCCTGCTGGGTCTTTCTATGAGTCCCTGCTGGGTCTTTCTATGTCAAAATGGAATTTATATGTCGAAGCACTCTGCAAATACTTGTTCCAATAAGATACTTATAAAACATTTCTTCCCACTCAAAACCATTTTTCATCAGGTAGAGAAGGAATTAAAGACCTGGCATTCCTGTAAAATTTTAATTGTGTTGCCACGTGAGGAGCAGAATAAGTTCATCTGCAAATGGTTACCAAAATATTCTTGCAGTTTAAGATATCGGACAGGGATAGTTAAGTTCTTCATAATGGATCATTCAAACTCTTGACATGTTTCTTGAGGTCAAGTAGTTGAGAAGCAAAGCAAAATAGTATCTTTTGAGGATGTACTGCAGTATATGGAGATGGTGGTGAATCATAGCTGTTGTGCTTCCAGGTAGTTGTCTGACTTTCCTATCACTTTTGTATCAGGCACCTGGAGGGTTGGAGGTGTCTTGGCAATGTCTCGTGCTTTTGGAAATCGTATGCTGAAGCAGTTTGTTGTGGCTGAACCTGAGATTCAGGTACTCATTAAAGGGTTTAAATACTTAGGCTTTGTTACTGTTATGTTGTTTTATGCATTTCCAGTAGAGGTTTCCTTGATTCTAGATATGACCAAGCCAAACTTCAGTCACTTACACACTGACAAAAACGTTTGTCTGAACTTTCAGTCATCTGGGTTTTGTTTGTTTGGGCACTGGAGGTGAATGGTGACAAAAACATTTTATCTGAACTTTCGGTTATCTGGTGTTTGGTTGTTTGCACGCATGGGATGACAGTTGGTAATAAATGAAATATTTAATGTTGTAATTTGTCCATCTCATTGCATTTGTCTTTCAAGGAAGAAATATTAATGAAGCTCGACCACGATGACATGCAACCCGTGAATGAAGTCAACTGACACATGTGTAATATTTTGGATAACCACCTTTTCCCTCCGAAGCCTCTGAAATGCGAAAGAGTGGGGCGTGGAAATGAAATCAATTTTCTTGAAAGTATATGGTAGGTCAAGATGTTAAACCTATAAATTATGCACATAGAAGCATTTACCATGACAAAAGTGAAGCCCATGGTTAACATATTTACTGAAATTAATGGATATAGATCTCGTAGAAACTTGATTCAGCTCCTTTCTTATAATTGATGCTGAATGCATTGTGTGGTAAATTCGTTTGCGTGGATGCCATAAATGTTACTTTCTAGTTTCTACGAGGTTTATTCATTTATTATTATGATATTTCCTTTTGTTGTCGAGATCTCCTACTTTTAGGTGAGGCTTGGAGAGGGTTTGTTGGGTTGGCTGCATGTTCGTCAATTATATATATTTATAAACTCATTATTTTACAGGATCAAGAAATTGATCAAGATCTTGAACTGCTTGTGCTTGCAAGTGATGGACTTTGGGATGTTGTACCAAACGAGGTAATCGGATCATAAGCTGCTACAGTTATTCCTTATATCTATCTCTGCTATTTTCAGCCAAAATATATACAAGTAATTGCATAAATTATAAGGAAACCTTGATCTGACAGCTATTTCAATTACAACTAAACATTTCAAACCTCCATTAGATCACCACTCTTTTTGCCTCTTTTGTCATTATAATTTCTTCTCAATAATGAGAATCAAACACCCTAGATGCTTATGAGTAGCATGATTACTTAACCTATCTTTTTCGAACAGGACAAAAAAATTATTTTTGGTAGTAGTGTTCATCTTTATCCTAAGCTGATGCAAGCGTTCACCTATTTAACAGGATGCTATCTCACTTGCACAAACAGAAGACGAACCCGAGGCGGCGGCTCGGAAGTTGACTGAAACTGCTTTTACACGTGGTAGTGCCGACAATATCACCTGTATTGTCGTGAAGTTTCACCATGACAAAACAGAACCCAAGGAAACTATGCAAACTTCCAAACCAAACCCTGAGGAAACGCTTCAAACTGCCAAAGCAAACCCTGTGGAGACCCAGCAGACTGACGAAGCAACCAAAGCAGACCCTGAGGAGACCTGGCAGACTGACGAAGCAAACATGAAGGAAACCTATCAAATGTCCAAAACAAAACCCGAGGAAAGCCATCAGATGTCCGTTGCAAACCCTGAGGAAACCACACAAACCCAAAAGCAAAACCTCGAGGAATCCCAAAAAAGTTGAATTTGTCACCATAGCATTTGCAGTTATTTCGGGTGCAAATATGCTGAAGATCATATCGAGGAGATGGTGATTTGTTGATTCATTTGTTTGTTTCTTGTAATTTGTATGTTTAAATTGCAATGTACCCTACTCATAAAAGACATCTTTTGGGTAAGTTTATGGGCGGTCTAATTTAATAAGAACTGGCTGTCCTGCTCCTTTAATTTCCCAGATTTGCATATTAATAAATTTTCATGCCCCACCAGTATCATGCCCCCTTCCTTTCACAGAGATGGGTCTCGGACCATCATGTGCGTAGATGGATATAATAAATAGATTTATTCTAGAGTCTACATAATGTCTCTGTACATAGCAACAGAGTTAATGTTGGTAAAATAATAACTAACATGTAGGACCTAATTTATTATTGAATTGGGGTTAGCTACTTGATTCGGTACTCCTATCAGTCCATTCATTCTCAACAATGTTCGACGATGTAACAGTGCACCATGAAGTCGGATTTGCAGAAATGTGGTCTGTGTACAGTGAATGTTTATCATGAGAGTATGACGAGAGGAAATTCAAGTTCTGTTCTGTATACGCTGAAGCTTGATTTCTTCAACGAGTGTAATGCATGCCTGCCTTGTGATGAGAAGAAAAAGACAGAAGTCCATCTATAATTAGGAAAGGGAGAGAGCCCTTGCCTAGTTCTATCATCATCTGTAAGAAATAAGTTGAAATTGTACACTCTCTAATTTGTCTAAACTAGAGTCGATGATGTTCTTCTTCAATTTGAGTTTTACCTGAAGACGACCCTCTTACTCAAGAATGTAATTATTATTATTATTCATTTTAAGAAAAAAGGAAAGAATTTATTGTTTTAAAATATGGGTTTTTGGGAGTTTCTGATTTCACTTATCCATGCAAGTTGACAATAAGGCTAAAGCAACTTGACAGAGTCCACAAAGGATATGGATTATATATATAATTATGACACTAATAACTTGTGGAAAAGCTATCCATAAGCTGTGGGTGTCTAGCCTAACTTATCGGAGAGGAAGGAGCTAGGGATTTGATTAAATCTATCACCCATCATGATAAAGATAGATTAGTCTTGTTTTAACTGAAATAGTGGACTTGCTTATATTCTCGTTCCTCTTATTAATTAATATATGGTAGACTTGCTTGTAATATGTAGAATCAAGAATACATTGTCTAAATTTCAAGCACGTGTATTTATGCATGTAAAAAACATGCATACGTCTTTTAATTGATATAACTTCATGTACGGTTGGTTATCTTCATCAACAACATATACGATGACGAGTTTTTAGGATCACGTCCAAATCAAATATTTATTAGCTGTGAAGTAAGGGAAGGTATTGTGTCACCTTTTAGTTCCCTTTCTTTCAATTTTTGTTCGTACAAATATAGGGAAAACAATTTTAGTTCCCTTTCTTTCAGTTTTTGTTCGTACAAATAGAGGGAAAATTTTTTCTCAAAGCATATTTATAGTCTATGTTATATTTGTATATTTAGTGTAGGCCAGTTTATTATATTGATATGTTTTCGAACCTATGTCAATATTAACTATTATCATGTAAACTGGCCTTGGTGTTCATTATATAAAACAAAACCTTTATTCTAACTTATTAGTATATGACAATCTTCTTAGTGGTGCATTCTACTTATATATACACTTAGCCAAGTAGCCATGGACTTCAAATATTGTATACAATGAACGTATGGTTTACATTAATTTCATCTTTAATGCATATATTTAATTGGAGAGGGAAAAAAACTTAAAGAGACATTTACTTGCGATGGTTTGTTATGTTCA
>CAVNYN010273420.1:0-23443 GCA_963692815.1 Nyctanthes arbor-tristis
TGTCCATCCACAAGTCCTCGGCATATGGTTCGCATCCTTTGACAAGGATACTGCAGTCAGAGAGCGAATTTTTTTAACTTAACATGTTCTCAAAGAGACTTATTGAGCGGGATTCCAGCAAAATATATTGAAGCACACATGATGAACTCTTAACATTTGGAAGAAGGAATAGGCTATGCGTTTGAATAATTTGCCTTAATTTTTGTTTTTGGGAGAAAAAAGGCCAAAAAAAAAAAAAAAGTTGTATATCTAAGTGTCTACATCACACAATGTTAGATGAAAAATCCTTTAATCACATAAAATAAAGCAGAATCGTCTAATCCTCAAATTTGGATACTCAAAAACTTCAGAAAACAATGCATTCATGCATCAGCACAAGCACCAATGCCTTACTCCTTTGCCATAGTCTATAAGAACCAAAATTTCAGGTCTTATCAGTAGTATCCTGTTAGCATTCTATTTCTATTTGATAATAGAGATGGACTTTGTGAAGGTGGTGGTACATGTGACCCCGACAAGATATGTGGATGTGATTATTCTAATTAAATTTTATTTTGAAATAGAATGTATTTGCTAATACTAAAAGGGGCTATTGTACTCAGGAAAGCAATAGTATTTTATCTGAACAATTACATATGCATGCAATTCTAAAGCTGATTCCCAATAACATTATGGAATAAGGTCAAATAGTTACTTGGGCCTAAACCGATTCACAGATATAGGTTTCTTGAGAAGAGCATTTAATGCATCCAATGATTCCTGCAAGGAACACATTTCTGAAGTTAGTGCATCTTGGGCTCTGTGTTATTTGTGTAAAGAGTTATAATTTGATATGCAATGTTTCAAGAAATATGTACAACAGAGTAGGAGATTTTCATAGGGAACATAGTACTTTCCAAGCCAGAATAAATGAAAAATCACTCCATTTTATATATGTTATCTAGCATGTGTCTCGTGAGAACTTTTTTACCGTTTACTTGACTAACCTGAGACAGCAAGAGGAAGGGATACCCATCTGAAAACGTAACTTTGTAACCACGGGCGTATTCAGGGTCCACAGCCCTAACCTCAGATGCTGCATTGGAATAATATGTTTTTTTAACAGTCATGACTTACTCAAACTGGTAGCTACAAATCTTAAGATGACACATCTGAATCCATTGTTTAGAATTAGAATATTAGACCGCTATTTCACATGGCCTACACATGACAAGCCATGAGCCTAAAAACAGTTGACTGAACAGCAGTCCTTCATTTAGGCTGCCATGAGCCTATAGAGAGCTGACCAAAAGCAGTCCTTAATTTACACCTTCTAACTGACTAAGAAACAGTTCTAACAAGGCACAGAATAAAAGATTATTAAGCAATGCTCTTGGTGTGATAGTGATGCAACATGTTACAATGACAAGACCTTTTATGTGATATGTTCACTCCCAGCACTTCAAATATATGTTGTTCACACCTTTTTTTTTAAGAAATTTGGAATTAGTACTTCAGATATCTTCATCTCGTTGTTTATTTACTCTTTTAACTTGATTGTTGAAGTCAGAAAGTCACCCCCTTCTTGGGGGTGGCCGGACTTACTAACTGGTTTTTCTGTCAAGCACTTCTGTTGATCAAGAGGTTAGCAAGATTCTGAGGTCATTATAAATTGAACTTGACGATAAGTGACTACAAATAGGCAGCCATATGGACAAGATTCCTTATGCAGTAAGGACTGAGAGCTCTACCTTCATTAAAACGCACTAGCCGGCTGGGTTTCCCAAGATAATTTGAGAACCATTTTGAAGAATTTTCTCCTTCGTCCAATGCAGAACCACTCCACTCCCACACAGAGACACCATCTGCTGTTTGAGGACGGTTAACTAACGGGACCTTCAGCACATCCATAGCAGGAGCTCTTATCACTACAGAAGGATATAATACAGGCATTAAGAATGTTAAGTAAGAAGTTTCAGAGTATAAATTGGGTTGCCAACATCCAACATCTTTTATTTCCTCTCTTCTTGTATCTTTGCTTTATATGATAGAGTTACTGAATGGATAAAATATCATTGATTATCCTAAATCATCAAGATTATGTGAAAATAGCATATAAATCAATCAACAGTCATTAGGAAACAATCTATTTTGTGAACTACTATGGTTAAATCCAACCTCGTTAGAAGCAAGTTTGCTCTACATCGTTAAGAGATAACCTACTAGCTGGGACATAATTTATGCTTTGTCGAACAAGCATCATATATTATTAGATAAGAAAAATGGTAAATGATGATATCCTGTTGCATTAGGTGCTGGAGAGGTGGATTCACAGGAGATGATTTCAAATCTATATAAACAGTGCTTTTACACACTTTTAGGCATTTAAAAACTTAATGGCTTGCCTAGGCGAGGCTTATACTCGACGACTCGCTTATACTAGACGTTTCACCACACTTGCGCTTTATCACGCATTTATTGCGCTGTTACATCTTGGTGCACTTAAGCGTGCCTAAGGTTCAAGGTTTGACTTCGGCGCTTTTCCGCGCATTACACTTTTGAGAACATTGGATATAATGTCAAAAATAAACAAAAAAGGTGGGGGGGGGGCTTGGGGTGGGGTTGAGAGAGATAGGGAAACAGAACATGAAGCAGTAAAATTCAGCCAAGCACTAAGAGCTCAGAAATGAAATTAAAGCAAGATAGCAAGCATACCTAAATATGAGTTCTTGTTTGGTTCCCAATCCTCCAGAAATGCCTCACTTGGCAGTTCCACTCGAACTAGAGCAAGCTTCGGTTCAACCCTTTGAGTATATGCCCTGCCTTTGGAGTTCACCACTAACCATTGTCGATCCCACCTGAAACCTGTATTTGCATGCGTAAAAGAAGAAGAGATTAGAATCAACCCTTACAACGCAGTATTTCCAGTATTTATGCATTACTTAGTTTCATAGAACAGAGAAATATCGAATTTCTGAACATATTCTTTTAAAGACAGAAACAAATTATCAATTCTACAAACATATTAATAATGTCTAATTCTACAAGCATCTAAATCAAAATCAGCTTACCGAAACACAAAACGACTTGCCATAAAAAAATTCATGCCAAAAAGGGGGAAATTAATTCAATACAAATGGAAAACAAAAATTTTATATAAAATGGAATTGAAGTTCAAGTTCATACCAGTGGGCGTAACAGGTGCCTGAGAAACAGAAATTCCACCACATGATTTTATTGGGTATATAAAAATTGACTTAACCGCCGCCACTCCCGCCATCTGCTCCGCCATATCTCTGTACTAAATACTAATACTCCACGGTGAAGTCATTTATATAGAATGGCACCATGCTTTGCCTGCACCAGTCCGTCAGCTGAAAAACGTTTTATACGGTGGAAATTGTGCAATTGACCGGCAATCGAATAAAAATATCTCCACCCAATGGCGGGATTATCCGCAATAATGTCTCACCACACCACCCGTGTTTGATAAAATAATCCGTTAAACATATCGCGAGTGATCCAGATTACACAATTAAATGTATAATTCTTCTTGGAGAACAATACATGCACAAGCTTTTGCTTGCTAATATATACGGCGCCAACAGATCGGAAGATCTATTAAATGGATCAATAAAAATTACCATATTCCTCACGTGTGCTCTTCCGATCTTGTTTTCCTTTTTTATCAGTCTCATTCCCCTTGTTCCGTTTATTTATTTAATGTTATTTTTTATATTTAATTGTAATTATACCCCTAATTAAATAGGATTTTTTTAAAGTTCATTGTATTGTATTAAAATACACATTTAATTAGATCGGAAGAGCTACTGTTTAGAAAGTTAATTTATAAATTTACTTTTCTAATATTTTTTTAATCTTTGTATAAATAGTAAAGTGAACAAGAAAAATGAGACGGGTATTAAATACATGTGTGGACCGTCGTCCACATCCACGTCTATGATTGGCACTCCACGGCGTTTCAGTTGCCATCGAGAGAGAGAAGAAAAAAAGAGAGAGAGAAAAAAAATGGAAAAAAAAAAGGCAGTATAGTTTAATGGTTGTCTACTCAATCCACTAGCACCTACCACCGAATTATTGTTTGTCGTCGAAATTTTGTCCAACTGGTAAATTTAAATAAAAAAAGCTTCTAAATAAGAGTCATGTTCTAACGTGAGCAATGTCATCTGTTGACGTGAAAGTAAGTATTATCGATTTGTAATTGATAGTTTACTCTATCATTTTTTTCCTTTTCAAAGTCAACGAATGACCCAACAAAACAATCACGCATATATTACTCGATTTAGCCTACCAATTCTTTTTATTGAGCGAAGTGAAAAAATTTCTAATACTCTATGAGTACCTACTCTATCTTGTGTGGCAAAATAAAAAACTGACATGTGAATTCAAATGTCCTAATTTGTTAATTAATTTGAGCCTCTAAATACATATATATACTTTTATTGACTACAAGAGTATTGAGTGTTCAGTACTTAAAAAGATAATAGAAATTTTCTCAAGCAAAGTTGGGATTCTAAAAATTTGTGGACTCATTGAGGGCAAGCGGTTAACAACTTAAAATAAGTACCGTTTCGATATTGTAATACGTAGCACTGCTGACTGATTGAATAAATAGATCTGAATTAGTCCTATATTTAACTATGTAATTGTGTTTTGTAGTCACCGTATAATGTGACATGCTACACAGAGGACTATTATCTAGGTCTATATGAATAGTATCATATAGTCCTATATGGCCATATATCGTGTAACGAGCACGCTAGATGATCGTGATTTCTCATGTGATGTGCCTCATATTATACGGTATTAAATCGAGACTAGGCTAATACTCGTTCAAAAACTTCGTAGAAAAGAATGAAAGGATAAAGTCGGGACCCACCGGTGTTTGTCTAACTCATAAGTAGGATATATAGTTTGACAAAACTTCACGCTAGTCTTTAAAAAGATAAGTATCATCTTTCACAATCTACAATCCGATTAAAAATAAATAGATGATGTATAGATTATTGCGACCACATCAAAATTTATTCAAAGCACATTAGGACACATGATGTAATCTAATAACATTTTAATTAACTTACAAAGTCGCGATCACATATGTGATTAGCTTCCTTTACAATCTCTTTGTATAAGATTTATTCATAAAACGAATTAAGAGAAATGATGTCCTCTCTTAAAATTAGTTCGCCGGAGATTGGGGACTTAGGTTATTAAAAAAATAAAAAAATAGATTATGTAAAACCTCTTTATATGGGAATAAAAAATTTCCATGTGGTCACAAAAATTCATGTCCCAACTTGTTTCTTATTTTCTCACTTAATCTAACATATTCTTCAAATTTATGAATCTCAATTAAAGGAAAAGAGACGACCAAAAATTAATTTTTTAAGGTGATCTATGAATAGTGATGCTAGACAATGGATATTGTGATTGTCAACGCACCACGATTTTAGAACTTCCTAACATTATTATTATTATTATTATTATTATTATTATTATTAATATTGTTATTTGGGATAAAAAGTTGAAAGATACTCTACTTTAAAAAAAACGGAATTAAAAAATTTTCAATTCTAAAATAAAGACAAAATGAGTAAATATATAATAACACATCTTCCTGTTTATAAGGGTTGTCTTGCTAAAAAGAGTGTTCTATAAATGTGCATTGTTAATAAGATTATAGCCATAGAAGGCAGTCGTAGATCTCTCAAAATGTATCCTTAATTTTTTTTTTGGGGCAAAATCAAAATGTATACTTAAATGAATCCAAATTACAATAATCTAATTATTATTACTATAATAATAATGAAATACTTGCAATCCATTTAAACTCATATCGTTCGTCGCATTAAGTTCTTTCTGTTCTATAGCTTATGTTTTTGTCTTTTAGACCACACTGGGATGGGTATCTTATCTTTTATGAGTATCTTATCTTCAAAGTTCATCAAAACGAAGATTCCTTCCGATCTGATATAGAAATATTCTCGCCTTCAAATTGCTGGTGTCTTTAATAGAAGTCCTATTCTGTGTTCATTTGTTTAACTGGGTTGGAGACCACTTCTCAGCCTAAATATATTTGTATATTTATATATTGTCAAAAAGATTTTACACTGATTTTTGGAATGTACAAAAAGATAAATGGATAACACCTCATATGAATGTAACAGACCATGTCATATGCATGTGAAGTGCCAACAATAATAGTAAATTATAAATGGCTGCCAGACGTCCCTACTCTTAAACCGCTTTTAAAAGAAAAAAGGTCTAAAAGCAATATAATTGTGAAAACTGAAAAGAATAATTCTACTTGGACAAAAAAGAGAACAAAAAACTTAACAAAAGAAACATGTTGTATCATCACGTGATTACAATTGACATAAAAAGTGATGTATTTGTTGAAAAATAGAATTATGTCATGTGTTAGTTTTATTAGACTTTCTGTATGGCTAGAACGAGTAGGAAACGAGTAGTCAAAAGCATAAAATGAGGTAGGAAACAAGAAGAAATCAAAATGCAGTTTTTTCAAGGCATTGACGTCTCTTGGTACATTTATCCATAGCCATGTCAACCAACACACGCAAAAACAATGAAAATCGGACAAGGGATATATTTATTAGTCCGATCAAGCACCATGAGTTTTCCATTAGTCGTTGGAGAGGCATGGATAATAGTGTCTAGTGCTATCCAAAATCCTCCCTATGGGATATATGGCAGTAATGTAGCTCAAGATTACGGTTGCTCTCTACTTGCTACCCTTTTTAGCACGCTTTCCTTGACCCTTCTTTGGTGGCCCCTTCCCACGGCGTTTCAACATTTCAAGCTTGTTTAAGCGCCTGCCACAATCAACCAAGTGAAACTCTAACCGAAAAATGATAAAAAGACCTGAATGAGTTTAACAGCCACCCTACATCATTAGTCTTCGACTTTCCCTTAAATATTTCGTGGATCCATCAACTGAACTATTTACTTGCTACAAATATTGTAAGGGTATCCTTCCACAAAAAAGCATGGTACTTGACATGTCCCCCTTCATTTGTTTTTCCCCTTTGAATTACTTTTTCATCTTTTGTGCACAATTCATATCTAATCTACCTTAAAATTTTCATTTAAACAAACCACGCACTGGAAATGCCTTATAGTACTACATCAAGTAAAGTGCAAACAACTGCCAACCAATCTTTCTACAATCTACTGATTATTGGTCCAGAACTAAACATGCCCCAATAGAAGTACATGATTTTTCTCTCTCCATCTTTAAGAATAGCCAACTTCTTTTACTTAAGAATAGCATCTGATCCTCTTATGATTAGCTCAAATACATTAACTTCACGCAATACGGAACACAAGTATAACCATCTTAGCATCCTTCACCATGAACACAAAACAAAAGGAGCATGCAAGAACTAAGAATAAATAAAAACTTTAGTGGATGGCAGTCAAAGTAGGTTATTTCTTACTCTTGTTCTTGACGGGCCATAACAAGGGGGTCATCTTTCTTGATGTCGTAAGGGTACCATGAAGCCACCTTCTCGCCAATTAGCTTCTTGCGCAGAATCTTGTGTGGAGATCTTTGCCCTGTTGGGTTAAGCACATGACCGAATATTCGAGCCCTGGCCAACGTCACACCCTTTATTGCAGCTTCAGCCAGTACATTCCTCATGCTACTTAAATTGCAACTCATCTCTATGTTCTTCCTACAAGGAAAAAGAAGACCCATTACCAATAGTGATGGCATTGAGTTACTCATGGAACAAAATTTCCATTGAGTAATTACTGCTTTAAGGGAAAAGCTATCAAACAACTGATGCGCAATATGGGAAAATATGGAACACATAACTCAAATGAAAAAATCACGCAGAGTTGTAGAATCAATGCTGGACCTGAGACTTTGGAGACGAGTTGAAACTTGAAAATGAACCCCAAATTATAGTCTTAAATTCAAATATTAAATTCATAAGTCGTAAAAGTTATGAAACGTACAGAAACTGATTTATGCATAAGGGCATAAAGCCATACTCCTATCTGCCACATTTAATTTAACCGTATAAAAGGATTTTTACTAGCTGATCGACAAAGAATTTATTAATCATGCAAATTATTAATTCATTAATGTTAACTGATATAATGTAGAATGCTTCAAGGAAACTAAATTCATTTATCCAAATCTGGCCAACAGAATGCCAATAAAAAATGTCAGAGAAACCAATGCTTCAAGCTTAGTATACCCTGAATTTGGCTGATAGAAAGCTACGTCGATGGTGTTGAATAAACAGTAAATAGCAAACAGAACCACTGGAGATAATTATATCCAAGGATTAAACTATAATTAGGTTTTGACACTTGTCCTTTCCCTACCCAAAAGATATGAAAATGCAGAAATTATTAGTCATCTGTCAGTGATTTTTGAGCATCCAAATCTATAAAATTAACCCGTATTTTGGGAAAAAATGATCTATAATTGGAATCAAACCCTTAACTATCCTGAGAGGATTGGTTCTCTATTATTATAGACGAGTTCCATGACATTAATAAACTTCAAACAAATAGAAAAAATTGTAACAAGTAGCTGCAACTAGTCAACCTATAGAGATATATAATTCCGCATCCATTAAATAACCTAGCCAAATGACCAAATTCACCAAAAAAACAATATGGTGATAGAATAACCAGAGCACAAATTGAAGACTTAAAAGTATTAAAAATGGGATTCTCTCATTAATCAATCAAATTAGAAGTAGAATACCGCTTTTGCAGTGGAAATTGACTTTAAGGTTTGAGGCAGAGGACAATGGTAGTTTGAAGATGAAGATAATGGCAGATAAGCTCAGGTCGGAAGGATAGTCACCCTTTTTTTCGGGTGTTAAATTCAAATATAACACAATTGGCAATATAAATTCAAATATAATTCATTTGCAATTGCTCCAAGTGCAACACAAGAGGAAAGGAAAAGGATAACATAAGGGCTGATCTTCCGATCTCAAACAGCATTAACCATCAAGTTAAAATCAAATGTTTTAAGACGAAAAACATCACAAGTGGATTAATTAGAAATTAATTAACTGTGGAAAACTCTTAGATAAAAATGAAACATCCGTTTATTTCTCCACCTCTAGAAGGTAGAAGCAACGAAAAGATCGGATTCTTTACCATGTGTCATGTTACTTAAACTAATCTTACTCTAATTCAAGCCATCTTAAATTTGAACAGAAAATCAAAATCATTTCAACAAATAATAGAGTAGAGGCTTCAATTTCATATAATTGTAACCCTTCAGACTTCATTTCAACAAAAAAGGTAATAGGATGCCTATTTTAAAATCTTAGTATAACAGACACATATCATTCAGTTACTCCAATTACGAAAACATCTAACTAAACCATTCAATGACCAAATAAGATTCAGACCCATTTTCCATGTTCCACTGTGTAAGCCAAATCAGTTCAACCAGTTACAAGTACGAGAGTCCTGAAACCCTATTAACTACAGTTAAACCGGACATTTTCAGTTCGACTCGTATTCTTTATACATAGCATTTGGCAAAATTACCCCAAGAAGTACAAATAATAGAAATCAAAATCAATCTGAAATTAAAGGTGAAAAGAAAGACCATAATAGAAAATCATTAACCTGCCTACAGACCTTGAACGCGGTTGAGTTGAAATCTACAAAATGACCGGAGAACTGAACCAAAATTCAACCGGAACATAGGCATGAACAAAATTGGCGACAAAGACGAAAGATTGAATGTTGGGTTCTTTTGGGCTTGATGTCAGAATTGGGCTGGGCTACTACCACTGTAAGGTTTCACGTGGACGAGGAGGAGAACTGAGAACAGCAAAGAAAGAAAGTGATGATAGAAAAGTTACTTAAAAAAAAAAAAAGAAAAGAAAAAAGGGAAATCATTTTTGCAATTACTCCCAAAAATACCACCTTAAGAAATCCAATTAGCAAATTCGCAAACCCAAATGAACACATAAAAAAATATCATATACCTCTAACTCTCAGCAACGAAAGAGAGAGAACTATCAAAGCAGTGACTATGTCTAATACGGATATCGGATCACCTCTTCCCCCTTTGTGGAAATTAGTCGAATTGGCCGGGTCACCCATTCTTTCAACTTTTTTGGCCCTTTGACTTGTTGACTATAGTTGACCACCGTAAAAAAAAAAAAAGAAAATTCGAATAAAGGGCCTAAAATATGAAGAAGAAACGACAGAGTCGACAGAACCCTAAAATGCCCCAATTGACAAAGCCCTCGTTCAGGTTCTCCCTTTCTGAAATTTGAAATTGCTCCTCTACGCCTAGTTTTCTGTACAAGTATTTGAGTAGCCTCTCAAACTCTGTGTTATTCATCGATTTTGTGGAAAGTTCGAGGCATATTTGGCAAAAGTTTGAAGGTAAGAAAATCCATCTCTGTTCTAAATCAAAATGTGTAAATTTTATGTTAATAGCAAATTTGTGTTATGGAATTCTGGGATGTTGCAGTTATAAATTGAATTTTTCCATAAGGAAAATTGTGGAAATTATATGTGTTGTTTCCTAGTTTAGATATTTTCTCATATTGGTTATTTATCATATTTAGGATACTGTACACCCTTTATAAATAAATAATGTTGGAACTGTGAAATTTTATTAATTTATAGAGGTATTAATTAATCAATAAATTAATAATTTATTAATTTAAAGTGATTCAGTGAATATAAATTTAATTACATAAAATTTTTGTTTTCAAATAGGGATAGAATGCCAAAATGGGCTAAGGATCAAATGTTTGAAAGGTCCAAATGAATTACATCCTTATAGACATCGTGATACTCCTTAAGATATTTGCAAAATCATCAGATTGCCAATGCTTGAAGTATCATATCTCTTCCAGTTAAACATAATAAAAATGGTCACCAGTTCTGGACATTATCCATAGAGGTATTAAACATAAGAGTCTGTTTGGAAAAGTTGTTGGTTAGTAGACCTTTTGTGGTAGAGCTTTTATGAGAAGTGTTTTAATGGAAAGTTGTTCATAGTTTGATTGTCATATCATATAAAAAAGTGTTAAATGTCAAATTAAGTGTTTGACAGTATAAACTAAAGTGTTTTTATAAAAAATTAAATATTTAATTATATTTCATATTATTAATCATTAGTTTATTTAAATTAATACAAAATAGATAGTGACTTCTCAAAGTTTATTTCTTTTTATGTAATTTTTATTTATATTCTATTTATAATAACATGACAATAATTGAAATATATTTCTCACTAATAATTAAGTAATACTCATTGTTTGAGTAATCAAATAATGTTCACAAACTCTATAATCAAATACTGCAAGAATGGCCTTTGGGAATTCGTAATACCAACTCTATAATTTAAAATTGATTAGATGCTCTGAACCATTGTAAGAATAACTTTTTAGAGATTTCCTGAACTCCTGTCCACTTCCATTGATGTCTGAAGTTTCTTATATTTATTATCCCAAGTCATAACATATACATGCTCCCCTGCTAGTTATTGATGTATAGAAAAGCGTATAAGTGATTTCTAGTTCCTTTTTCGCTTTAAGGCACAAGGTGGGTAGCAGTTAAGATAAATCTTGTATTCTTGTTTTTAGAGAAACTCATGCCTTGGTTATGTGGTGATCAACTCTTAGTCTTTGATTCTTTGACAGATTATAGTTTTCCTTTTCAATATATAGTTCTGATCTTATGCTTCATTAGCACATATTCTGTGATTCTTGTTATCTCTTCACTTGGTTGATAATTTAAGTTGCTAATTTGGTTAGGCATATACATGCTTGTATCTCTAAATGATTATTGTGTTGTCATATAGGGGCAATGTGGTATTCATTTAAATCTAGTAGCCCCTCACGTGCAGAACGGATTCATTTTTTTGATCCGAAGGATGTCACATGCACAATATTATATAATCTGTTGATGGCACAACTTGAGTCCAAATGGTTGACGTCATTGTAGTACATGTTAGCCATATTATGCAAAAGCTTAAGTTGTAAGATAGCAACCACATGTGTTCATTTAAATCTTACCATAAATACTCATTAGTTAGCCTCAATATGAATTTCCACCTCATCTAAAACTTTATGCTATTGAAGATATAATTCAGTTATTTAAATCCCCATCCAAATGCAATGGAAAACCAGAAAAATATCTTGAAGAATAATGTAATATCTTGTTTTCCACAGTACATTCATTTTTTACAATGCAAAAACCATACTTTGCACTTTTTCTTTTTCTTTCTGTCTTTTGTTTTTTGTAGGGATTTTAATTATTATATGTTAGCAAATGTGCTCAATACAAATCAAAAAAGAATATGGATAGATGCGAATCCAAAAGGCAACCATGATCAGATTTTAATTAAGATATTCTTTTCCAAAGGGATTTTGTTCATACCATATGCAACACAAAACATTTCCTAAACTTCTCCAAACTAATCATTCTTTTACCTTAAAATATATATATAAAGTCCTAGGCAGATCTTGCAAGGATAGGAAACTAAGGCTTTGCTATTCTTGATTCATATACCTTGGAACGAAGCCAAAGTCCAACACAAAACAACGTAAAACAGAATATGATGCCAATTTAGTCTTTCAATTTTAAGAGCTAGAAATGTTTCTCTTAACTGTTCCTAATTATTAATGATACTAGAAAGCTTATTACTAAAATGCTTTTTGTCTACTTCATACTCATAATCATGAAACAAGAAATGTTTGGAATTGTTGGAACCTCATGTATAATAATCTTTTGATTTAAGCATCTAAAGCAATTTTATTTTAGTGCTTTAGGCCATTAACTAGTCAATCTGAGACTTGATCTGTATATTTTTGTACCATGCTTAATTTATTCTCTGGTGTTGTTTGGTGTTGTTAGACTTGATCTATATTTTTTGTTGTTGTGCTGTTGAGGTAGAGATAGTTTTGTATTATATCATATTTTGCCGATTTAATTTCTTTAATGTTTGAGTTTGTAACATGTATAAGTTGCCTACAGGATGAGGTTTGTTGTGGACAGAAAATATAGATTCAGAAGCATAATATCGGTGCTTTCTAGGCTTCAACACTAGAAGATGTGTATAATGCACTTGATGAAGAACTTAAACAAATGTTCCTGGCATCATGCTTTGGACACCTATATGAAATCAGAGATGTCCCCGTCTGCCCACAGCTAATTGGAGCGCTGTTATTGCATAGACTAGAGTACGGTAATAAGAATGAGTTATGGTTCGGTGCTGGAAACAACAGGGATGTTCGCTTCTCACTATATGAGTTCACTCTCGTTACAGGTTTGAACCCCGGGAACGAGTCAGAGTACAAGGACAGACTCAGAAGTAAAGGCAGGCTTAGGTCCAAATATTTTGGGGCCAATAAATGAGCAATAAAGCCGAAAGATCTGTGCAATGCATTCCTGTCAGAGACGAATGATATGCGGGACAAGTACAAGCTGGGATTAGTAGTGATATATGAGATGGTGCTACGGTGCAAGGAGCGAGGAACTGTCATAGACCCTCTCATATTAGATATTACCGATGATCTTGCCTTGTTTAATGTATATCCATGGGGCCGAAAATCGTATGAGGCAACACTACATACGTATATGAGAGACTGGAAGACGGAGGCACCCAAGATTGCACAGGAAAAAGATTTGCACAAATACTCTGCTTGGGGTTTTCGGCAGCAATCCAGGCATACAGAGGCGTCATTCACCTGCGCAAACACATTTATTCATTTAACTGTTGCATTCAAACTAAAGGGTATACAATTTATCAACTCTCCATAGGTTGTTTCTTTTATAGAGTATGTAGCTAGTTATGTTCATCAATGAATATTTTATGGTTATATTATTTGACGAAAAATTGTCATTTTGTAAAAAGCTTAGGCTTTTGAAGCAATCCCAGCTGTGGCACAGGAATATGGTAGAAGATTTAACGACCATCTTCCTAGGATGCGTTGTTGGAGCTGGATAAAGTTCCCGTGGTTCAAAGGCGATGCAATTGGAAAATATTTGGATAGAGAAGATGTAATTTTTTTGTTTTGATGTTTTTAACTTCTCATTGGTTTTGTAAATAAGCGTGTAATGTCCTTTAATATATTTAACTGTCAGGTTGGAGACCTACAGCAAACATTGGTGGCAAGTGCTACTGAAGAAGCTTTAGAGTATTGGCAGGCCCTGCCGCGTACATTTAGAGGAGATGATATAAGCCCAAAAGGTCTTATAGATCCTGACTATGCAAGTGACCAACAAGGTCCCGTCGAACCAGAAATCAGCCATGAAGACAGAGACGCCCCTTTGCAGCCCGACATTGAGGTAAGTATCTACGTATGTAGTTATTTTTTATTTCGTTTGAGGCCTCTGTTAGCCAAAAAAGAGGCCCCTGTTAACAAAAAGGGGCATCTATTAATCAAAAATAGGCCTCTGTTAACAAAAATGAGCCTCCTTTTAACGATGTCTCTGTTAACAAAAAAAATTGGCCTCTGTTAAAAGAAGCCTCTGTTAACATAAATTAGCCTCTGTTAAAAGAGCCCTCTGTTAACATATGGCTCTGTTAACAAAAAGGGGCCTCTGTTAACAAAGAAATAGGCCTCTGTTAAAATTAACAGAGGCATTGGTTAACAAAGACCTCTTCTTGTTAACAGAGACCTTTTTTATGTTAACAGAGGCCCTTTCGTTAACAGAAACCCTTCTAACAGGGGGCATATTTTTCTAATAAAGGCCTCTATTATGCAAAGTGTCCATAATACGTTAACAAAAACCTCTTTTATGACGCATCAGGTTCCAGCCCCGAAGAAACATGTTAAGAGGCCATCTGTGCATGCAAGGAAAGCAGCTCATGCTAAACAACAACAACAACGTCGTCCCAAGCATTTGTAGTCTCGAATCACACGGCCTTTATTAGAGGCACTGACTGCAGCCTTAAGAAGCTAACAAAAATGATGAAAGATATGAGAAATGAAATGATGGACAATTTTGCTACCATCATGGCCCTGTTGCAACCCACTACAAATGATGACATACATGATGGAGCAAACCACGTGAGTACACATGGTTCGAGTACAAGATCTGGAGAAGCAATCTATCTCGTGAGTACACATTTTCCTTCATTATATGTGGAAAGCATAATTCACGTGTGCTCTTCCGATCTTATTTTTTCATCTTGTACCTGATTTTGCAGTGGTGACTGTAGTGTGCTTGCCATCAAGTATATAGAATTTCTCGCCACCGGCCTTGACCCGAAGCTTGTGCGAAACCAACACATCATGAATTGGAGGATAAAGTTGGCTGCCCAAATATTTTTACTAGACTATGACCCTTAGCTTTGGTAACAATTTCTCATGTTTGGATATATGTTTAAATTGTACAGAGAGAAGCCATTTGTAATGTAATTATTGTTTCTATGATCATTGATAAGTGTAAATGATCTATGGTGATTAGTATGGCAGACTTTTTTTACGCTCGTGAGAATCTGTTAGAAGAACCAAAAATAATGACGAGATACATCCTTATGTCTATATAAACAGAGGTCTCTGTTAAAATGGGGCCTCAACAGAGGCCTCTGTCTACAGAAAAGAGGCCTTTGTTTACGAAACAGAGGCCTCTGTTCACACAAAGGGAGCTTCGATTAAGAAAAGCCTCTGTTAAAATGAGGCTTCTGTCTACTTCAAAAGAGGATTCTGTCTATGAAAAAGGGCCTATGTTAAAATGAGGCCTCTGTTTAGGGAAATAGAGGCCTCTGTTTACCTAAAAAGAGGCATTTGTTAACACAAAAGATGTCTCTATTAACACAAAAGGGCCTCTGTTAATAAAAGTGAGATGCCTCTATCTAAGGAAAAAGATGCCTCTGTTTACTTAAAAAGAGGCCTCTGTTAAAATAAGGCCTCTATCTGCGGAAAAAGAGGCCGCTATTTACTTAAAAAGAGGCCTCTGTTTGTGAAAACTTATCAAAAAGGTATCTCTATTGCCGAAAAGGCATGAGACGCTTGGTGATTCCGAGTAAAATCGATGCATAACGTTGAAGCCAACAAGACCAGATCTTTTTTGCCATGCCCCGTAAGCATCATAGATACGCATCTTTGACAGAGGAATTGTCTATGCTGGCATTTTGGGTATCGTATTACGCTTTGTAGTGACGGTGGCTAAGATCTGGGCAAGGTATCTACTACGCTCGTCATTTAACCTCGAAATGTCCGTGCCACCAGTCTAATATCCGAGCGATCGCATACCCTTAGCGTTTCAGATCGAGATTTAACATCGTTTAGCTTTGACTAGTGTGCCTTTCGCTGATATTGGGGCATGTTATTACAATCTGGTGTGACGATCAAAATGCTAGTCGAAGCCAAAGGATCATCAAGCTCGATCTGAAACGCTAAGTGTATGCGATAGCTCGGATATTAGACTGATGGCATGGCCATTTCGAGCTTAAATGACGAGCGTATTAGATACCTTGTCCAGATCTTAGCCACCATCACTACAGAGCGTAATACGGGACCCCAAATGCCAGCATAGATAATTCCTCTGTCAAAGATGCGTATCTACGATGCTTACGGGGCATGGCACAAAAGATTTAGCCTTGTTGGCTTCAACGTTATGCATCGGTTTTATTCGGAATCACTAAGTGTCTCGTGTCTTTTCGGCAATAGAGATACCTTTTTGATAAGTTTTCACAAACAGATGTCTCTTTTTGGGCAAACAGATGCCTCTTTTTCCGCAGACAGATGCCTCTTTTTAGGTAAACAGAGGCCTCTTTTTCCTTAGACAGATGCATCATTTTAACAGAGACCTCTTTTTGGGCAAATAGAGGCCTCTTTTTACGTAAACAGAGGCTTCTTTTTCTGTAGACAGAGGCCTCTTTTTCTGAAGATAGAGGCATCTTTTCGGATAAACAGCGGCCTCTTTTTAAGTAAACAGAGGCCTCTTTTTCCTTAGACAGAGGCCTCTCACTTTTATTAACAGAGGCCTTTTGTGTTAACAGATGCCCCTTCTGTGTTAACAGAGGCCTTTTTTATGTAAACAGAGGCCTCATTTTAACATAGGACTCTTTCTGGGTGAACAGATGCCTCTTTTTAAGTAAACAGAGACCTTTTTTTCCTTATACAGAGGCTTCTTACTTATATTAACAAAGGCCTCCGTTTTTTAATAGAGGCCTTTTGTGTTAATAGAGGCACCTTTGTATTAACAGAGGCCTCTTAAGTAAACAGAGACCTCTTTTTGTGTTAACAGAGGCCCCATTTGTTTTAACAGATGCCTCTTTTTAAGTAAACAGAGGCCTTTTTTTCGTAAACAGAGGTCTCATTTTAACATATGCCTCTTTCTGGGCAAACAGTGGCCTCTTTTGTGTTAACAGGGCCCTTTTTGTGTTAACAAATGCCCTTTTTACGTTAACAGAGGCCTCTTTTTAAGTAAACCAAGACCTGTTTTCGGGTAAGCAGAGGCCTCATTTAATAGAGGCCCTTGTCTGGGCAAACAGAAACCTCTTTTTATGTAAACATAGGCCTCATTTTAACAGATGCATCTCACTTTTATTAACAGAGGCCCCCTTTTCTTTACAGAGGCCCTATTTTGTGTTAATAGAGTACTCTTTTTTGTTATCAGAGGCCCGTTCTTGTTAACATGGGTCCATTCTACGTTAACAGATGCCCCTTTTTTGGTTAACAGATACCTCCTTTTACGGTAACAACGGCCCATTTTGTCAACTAAACACTTTTCTGCATGCTAAACACCATGCATTATTTACAATTATCAATACTCATGAAAACAATCTTTGCATTCCAATTGAGTTCATCTGCTACATTAGAAGTATGAAGTACATAAATCTATATATGTCTTTTTTCTATCCCGGTCAGCTACCAGTTCGTTTATCACAAAGTGGCAATTGTGAAGTACATTTTAACTTATTGTATCCAACTTCTCCACACCTGCCACACTTTTGTCTTTTACGAAACTCTCCAGTTGATGGTATTCTTGTTTCTCTCCTACGGCCACGCCTTGGTGTATATAATGGTGGTAGTATAATCATAGACTTCACACTTTCAAGGACCTCCCAATCAGCTTCATTGGGCATTGGGACAATAGATTCTTCGTATGCTGCCCTCCAATAGTCAGCCTTATATTACAGTGAGCTCAGCAAGTACGGTGAAGTTCTTACTTTCTTCGCTGCCGCAATTGCATGCGCACAAGGGAACTGATCTAATTGAAATCGTCTACAAGTATCATTACGCAAACTAACAGTGTAACTCATTACTACATCGCTCAATTTATACCGAAACTCATCCACTGCACTCGTTGCAAATTTCTTAACCTTGTCATAATTTTGCCGATATTTTTCCTCCATCTCAGGCATTAAAATGCTTGTGCATTGCTGTGAAACCCCATGCCTCTCATGAAACCACCTCTGCAATGTCTTCCTAATACTTTCAAGTAATGACAATATCGGAACCTCTCGATCTTTCTTAAGGAATGCGTTCAATGACTCTGCATTATTGGTCATCATGATGTTATAACGATTTCCATCAAAGTGTGCTCTTCCGATCTCAAAGTTCAGGGATCGAATCTCTCAAGTACACCCCAATCTTTGGATCCAAGATATCAATCTCATGTAGGTACTTATCGAACTCTTCAGTAGTATATGCCTCCGCTGCTTTTACAAATAATGGCACAACTTATTTCAACTTCTTTGGATCTGAAGCATTAGCCCTTAGGCTACCCCGTATGTGATAGATGCAGTGACAATGATACGCATTTTCATACACAGCTTCAATACCGGCTTTTATACTTGAGTGACGATCAGACAGATCGGAAGAGCGTCGGGAGTATCTCCCGTTATTTGTTTTAGGTTTGAGAAAAACCAAGTCCACGAAATATTGTTCTCCCCATCAACTATGCCCCAAGCAAGAGGGTAAATCTGGATGCTTGCATCTTGACATGTAGCAACATTTATCGTGCCTCCATATTTTGCTTTCAAAGAAGTTCTATCGACACATATTACAGGCCGTATCATTTGATAACCTCGAATGCAAGGTCCAAGTGCCATAAACATGTATAAGAAGTGGTTCTCACCATCAACCTCAATAGAGAATACCATGCCTGGATTTGTTCTCATCAGGTTATGTCCATATGCAGCCAATCTTGTGTAGCTATCTTCCGGTGAACATCTGAGACCTTCTAATGCACACTATATTGCCTTCCTTCCAATTTGATAGCTCAATTTAACCCCAAACTCCTGTCGAACATCATTAATGACATCAGCAGCCCTGTATACTATTTTGGTATTCCGAAACTTTGGAGTAATGTATGTTCCAACAACCCAGGATTTTGCTTCTCTATGGCCATTGTCATGAATGCCTATAGAACATGTATGCTCGCGTGTGTACTTACAAACTTTGAAATAGTCACATGATCCAACCTTAGTAGCCTGCAAACGCCACTTGCAATTTTCATCTACGCAAATTAAGGTGTACACACTCTTATTTGATTTCTTCACTATAAATTCAAAATTGTGCCGCATTGCAAGAATATGTAAATGCCTTCTCAACTTTCAAGTCTTCATCTTCAGGAATAGTGTGTGAAGTATGAGACGAGGAAGCCAATTGCTCATTATTAGCACACATAGTTTGCTCTCGATCATCTTGCATCTCTTGTCTATGTGTTGGGCACACCACTGATTCAGGCTCATTTACATTCACTGGATGAATATCAATGTCATTATGACAATCTATCTCCACACCGTCCCAAAAACCATCTCTGTAATATTCAATTTCATTTCTATCATTTGTTTCAAAATCAGACCGAGAAGGACCGCATTCATATGCATTTTCACCTGTATTAGTAGGTGCGATGGGTTGTGTCCCAACTGGATCACAGTGTATTTCGACGTGAGCCTCAACATAACCTTTAGGAACTAGTGTCACACACAGAGGAATATAATTACCAAACTTAACAATAGATAAAAACCATTGCACTTCATTGTCTGAGTTGATCATGACTGGAAAAGAGAACGTCAGGTCACTCCCAGGGCAAAAAAAACACAACTCAATTTTTTGTAACATCAAATCAATGCTAAGAAGATGTTGCACTTTGCCAATTAATTCTGTAAACGATGTTTGTGTAGATATATGAAGCCGTTTCAGAACTCTTCCATACCTTTCCTCCCATTTCCAACTCCAACTTCCTTCACTATCACTTAACCACTCTCCACAAGAAACCTTAATCCATATTGTCAAATCCATATATGAAATTAAATGACAATGTATATCATTAGATGCATATTTTAAACATCATAAAATATCATTGCATATATTTTGACATGAGGCATATGTCAACATAACAGAAAAAAGATGCTTCTATTAACAAAACAAATTAACTTTAACAGGGTTCTGTTAACAGAATGAGGCCTCTGTTAACAAAAAAAGGGGGCCTCTGTTTGACATAGAAGAGGCCTATGTTAACAAGAAGGGGCCTCTGTTAATGTAGAAGGAGCCTCTGTTAACGGTAAGGGACATCTGTTAAACGATACATCTGTTAACATAAAAAGAGGCATCTGCTAATAAAAGTGAGATGTCTTTGTTAAAATGAGTCATCTGTTTACATAAAAAGAGGCCTCTGTTAACAAAAAGAGGACTCTGTCAAAAGATGTCTCTGATAACAAAAATGGGTCTCCGTTAACAAAAAATGGCCTTTTTAAAATGGGGCCTCTGTAACAAAAAATGGCCTCTGTTAACAAAAAAGAGGCATCTGTTAATAAAAATGACCTCTGTTAAAAGAGGCATTTATTAACAAAAAGCTTCTACTCTCTGTTTAAAAGTTGCCTCTGTTAAAAAGAGGCATCTGTTAACAAGAGGCCTCTGTTAGATATAGAGATATCTGTTAAAGTGTCTGACAGAGACTATATAACTTTACAGAGTACATATACAGTGACTTATTGAACAATTTGATTATATACAATCATTTCAGGAATTTTTCCCGAAACAGTGGATTTTTAATAGCAATGCTAAAATATTTTGGAACAAATTTTGAATTTTACAGACATTAACTCACATGTACAAATTGCAATGTTTATATCTTGTTTGTGTTTCTGTCCCTCTTAAATAGATCAAGATGAGTATAACAAATCTGAAAGAAACAGGGAGATATAAAGAGGACAGGGTCACTGATAATGTAAAGGAGGAAAATCAAAGAAGAATCAGTTGTAGCAGTTGAACAAGAAACAGAAGCATCGGATCGTTCAGAGCTTCAGATTCCTTTTTACAGATATAATGGGTAATGAAGACATTTTATATTAAAATTTAGAGGGCATAATAGACTTTTAAATCATAAGGCCATAAAAGATAATAAGAGGCTATAAAAAAATACTAAGCCTTTGACTGGGCCTTTTTATAAAATCTCCCCCTTTGGGACAAACATGTCACTAGGCACTAGCTTGACGCCCCTCCCTTTAAAACCCCCCCCCCCCACATACACAGAAACTCAAAGCAACAGAAATAATAATAATAATAATAATAATAATAATAATAATAAAAATAATAATAATAGGAAAAAGGGAAAGAAATCAAGAACAATTACTCAAAGATATGACATTGGGCTCACTTGATTTTGACATTCTCATAAAGGCGTGTCCTTTTAGGGCGGATCCAGGATTTTTGTTTGTAGGGGTGATTTGTAATAGTGTTATAGTGGCCAATCACTAATAACGTTAAATTAGTTGACAAGTGATTGTTTATATAAAAAATTATATATTTTATTTTGATGCACAACTAATGTTACTTATGTAGTATATTTTTAAAAAACAAAAAAGACAATTATTTGTTATTTTACTCAAAAAATTACAAAGTATAAACCTTAATTGTATATCGAAATAAAATAAAATAGTGAATACAAAAATATATAAATTAGAAACATCACTCTTATTACATATTTTTAACACATTTAATCTAGTAAAGATTGAAATCTTAAGAGTGGAAAAGATTATAAAAAATTATATATAAAATCAATTTGTTTAGTGAACTATACATTAAAAGAGGACCTTCTTTTTAAAGTAAAAATAAAAATAAAACTACATAATGAACATTTTTAAAATGAAAAAACATAATGAGAACAAAAGGAAAAAGCTTTTGCAAGATATTATTAAAAGGAGATATGTATAAGAAAAAAATATTTTTCTTTAAAAAAATGATATATATATATATATATATATATATAAAACATGGGAATTGGTTAAAAGAAAAGTGTGAAGCTTGGGAATTGAACCCTAGACCTCTTAAAATACAAATTTTTTATATAGTTTTTCAACTGTTGTTTTATATTTTATCATGAGGGCAAGTTTATAAAATTTAAAATTCTCCTGATACAAAATGAATTTTTTTAGGTTATCTTGGGGGCGACGGCCCCCATCGCCCCCATCCTAAATCCCCCCGTGGTTTTATTCTCTTTTTCCTAACAGTAGTAGTGCTACTTAATACTACTAATGTTTGACACCACATCTTGATAAGTTGTATTTAATTAAGATTCATATTGTGTTAAATAGTAGAGTAATTTACACATAACGTTCCCAATCTTTCAAGTATTAATAGATCACGTCTCTAACCTTTATTTCTCTTTGTGGGGGGTTTTCAACCTTTTAAGAAATCCACATTTAGGTATCTGGTGATGGAAATCATCTATTTTGTCCGTTAACCATCTAACTGGAAAGAGAAAACTGAGGGCATTTTTGGCATATCAAAAGAAAACTCATTTGGCAAATAAAAAAATAAAGGGTGGTTATATTAACATTACAACTTTTACTAAATACACTACAAGTTAATTGCATTGAAAGTCCTTAGTATTTTAAAATTATAATATTTATGTCCATAATCTTTTGATTGCATTTCTCATATTCAACTTTTAACCCATTAATAAATATTATATCTTTGACAATAATTTTCTTTTAAAACACATAATAAGATGGTGAAAATAATTTATTTGCTCATCGCTTTTTATATAAGAAAAAAAGAAAAATAATAACTAAAACAAAAATGTGATAAATGTTTTATTTATTTAAAAGTTGGCTAATATAATTTTTGAAAAGTAATCATCAAAACCGACATAAATGGAATGTTGATAATAAAAATACGAGGTAAAAAATATTTGGAATGCAAGTTTAACAATGACTATATATTAAAGACTACAATTTCAATTAAAATGTAGTATAGATATAAAAAGTGTAGTGTGAATATAATTGACCAAAAATAAATTTTTAAATTTTAAAAAAAAGGAAAAATTGGGGGGTGGGGGGGCGACTTCCCCACGTTCGGCTGCTAGCGGCTGCCATTTCCTGTAGCCTTTTTGGGTAGCACCTCCGGCAACACAGAGGGGAGACCCCCCCCCCCCGGGCATCCCCTAAAGGTTGCCGAAAACAACCATTTCCAGCAGCCTAAACTTCCGCCAGAAATGGCAGCACGCAGGG
>CAVNYN010273425.1:0-10614 GCA_963692815.1 Nyctanthes arbor-tristis
AATGACGCCAAAGGAACCCACACGAAATTGGAGATCAACCCAGAAAAATCAATTACCCGATTGTGATTTGGAATCCCTAATGACCCACGCGATTCTCGACTTGAAAACGATTGGTATATTAAATCAATCACCCCCGAAGATGTGGAAGCCGGAACCGACAGTGGTGTGAATGCCACAAAGAGTTAATCACGCTATTTGATAAGTTCAGATTGTTCAAAATTTGAACGAAGCAATTGAGAGAAATTTCCTCACAATAATATTAAAACTCACAAGATTGTTGATTGAATGTTTACAATCTAATGACCTCATTAATATAGCATCTAAAAGCCCTAAGTAGTCTTTGGAAACAATAAAAGACAAAGAAAAGAAATAAAATTAAAAGAAAATACAAAATTGGCATCAAAATCCGCGACTAACGGGCTGTGCGGGCGGACCGAATTTCAAGGCTCCCGCCCCAACATTTCTTCCCAAAAATGCTGAAATTTTGCCTTACCATGCGGCCGCATGGAGCTGCTGTGAGGGCGCATGGTTCTGCGACCTTCCCTTTTTGCATTTTTGGCCTCGTAAGTTTGATCTTCGACCAGTTTAGTCCCTGATCTCTAGATTGTTTGCAGACTTGGTCCGGACTTGAATTAAGTTCATCTCCTTTGATTCTCCTTTGCTTAAGTCATGTTCTAATCCTTTTGAACCCATTGGATAAATATGATGCCCCAAATCTTGGACTAATCCCACTATAGCATCTTTGATTTTATTAGCTCTTGCTATTGCGATTGGTCAAACGGGCACATGAAGTTGATCTATTTGAGTGCTCCCGTTTTGGTTCGTATTACAAACATATAGAATAAATTTGTGTGTAGTACATAAATCTATAGGTTATAAGGTGGGTGGACAAAAAATATCATGCAAAGTAATCTAAACAATATTTTCAAGGAAAAAAACACCCAGGATTCTTAACATGTGGACTACGTAAGTTTCAAAAATCTGCCATCCAATTCTATATTTTCCTTAACCCCAATGTTGACCAATAATAAAGTTGGTTCAAGCGGCAAGACTAAAAGCGGGTTTAAAAGGTGTCTCAACATATTCCTAATAGTAGTAGGCCAACAAAAGAATGTAGTGTAGTCAATTCTCTTGCTTCCTCACACATCACGAATAATAGAGGTGTAAAAGATTGGTCCTTTCTAATTGCAACTCTTAATTAGTACATCTTCAACCATGACTAAGGGAGATTTTAATCACTACATCTTCTACCACGTCTTAATTACTATATCTTCTACCATGCCGAACGAGCCCTTAATAACTACTACGTCTCCGACCATGTCAAATTATAAAATAAAGTCAATATAATCAATTACATACTTCTTTATATTTTTCTTTTTTTTTCCAATAATAATAACAATAATCGAATTAATTTGGCCCAAAGTTCGAATCTCAGTGGATCAAACTTTTGAACTAATTTACAACCAAACCAAATGGGGTTTATTGAAAAATACGAACATTTCATACACACTTTACAAAGTTCAAGTCCATGTTGCATAGTTTAGAAATTTCATATGGTCCATTGTGACCACAGTGTGACCGTGGTGTGACCCGTCACCGATGAGTCACACAGTATGACCGGTTACTGGCGGGTCACACAGTGTGACCCGAGTAACAGTGTGACTCGTCACAGGTGAGTCATACCTTGATTAGGTGAGTTACTCGTCACGTGACTGCTATAAAATTGTCACACCATCATCACCGATGACTCACATCTTATTCTGACGAGTCAGAACTCGTCTCTGGTAGGTCACAATTCATCTCCGACGAGTCACAACTCCCCAGTAACAACAACACTACTACCACATCTAACACAATTCATTTACTAACGAGTCACAAATCCTCCCCGGCCGGTCACAAAAACACTAGTCACGCCATCTCACACCTCCACCAATCACAAAAACACAACCACAACAAAATCTGCCGGAACCCTAATTTCCTTATCAACTACCACCACCACTGGGCGTGAACACATCGGAACCCTAAAATTAGAGAACAAAACCATCACTACACATCATAAAACGCTAAACGCAAACAACAACACCATTCGACCACCAGCAAATTAGCCAAAAAATTAAAATCAGAGAAAAAAATGTAAAAAATATGTTGACCGGAACCCTAACTTGCATCTCATCGGAATTCTAAGTCGCAAGCTGAACCCAAAAAACCCAAATTCAAGCAATTTCTATTTACCTTCTCAATATGACTTCAGATCGATAAATTGTGATCTAATTTCAGATCGCGATTTTGCGATTTGATATGAGACTGTGATTTTGAATTTGCAAATAAATAGGTGAAAAAGAGATGAAGGGTAAAGAAGAAGTGGTAACAGCTGCGTGAACCCCAGATGCGGCGATGGCAGACGACGATAAGAGAAGATAAAGAGGTACCTGATTTGTATTCCTGTTCTAACGCTCTACATATGACATACAATAGCACCACATGGTTATGATTTACTATGGGGCGTGCCTTGATGCACGTCACAGAGCCATGTAGTGTCATAGTGTGCTATATATACAACACTAGATCAATTTCAACATGATTTGTCTAAAATAAATATTCAAATGTCATCTTTCAAAATCTATATATTAATTAAATGAAAAGATATGCAATAAAGTTTGACTGTAATTTTCCCATCTTTTTGCTTTTAGTAAGGATATTTCAGTCATTTTCATTATTTCGGTGGTGAACTATATGGTAACGTCTGATTTTTACTCTTTTTCATTGATTTTTGCTTTTGTCCGATCTCGGTTTCTTGGGATTACTACGCAGTCTCTTACTTGTCTCTCATCAAAAGCTCGATTTTACTTAGCAAAGAATCATAAACCGATCTACTTTCCCTTGAAATTCTTAATATAATTCTATTATCTGATTTCTATCATTCTTTAAACGATTTACAATTTGAATTAGTTCATTCTGTAGTGTCTTTTGTATTTTTCTTAAATTATTTTTATCTATATCATAATCGTAATTATTATAAAAGTTTATTTTCCTTAACATCCTATTTGTTTGACATACGATTTGATTATTGTGTAAGAGTGATTAATGTACTATCTATAGCCTATTAATTTGATCAAGAAAAAAAATTTCCTACAGTTGAGCATTAATAAAAAAAAAGAATATATTATATAATAGCCAAATTAACATTGAAAAAGGAAATTAATTTATAAGTGAACTACTTGCGTATTATATGTCACGGTTAATGTACTAACAGATTATTATATTTATAGATTTTTATCATTTGAATTGTGAACTTCCCTTGTGACGCATGAGTGAGAATCTAGTTGGTATTGGCAACAATTGTTTCTCTTAATTTTAGCAAACTGAATATGATATACGTGGGCTGAGTGTTTGCGGCCTGGAACTAACCGGTCCACTCTCTTCCCTTAATTGACTTGGAATGAAAATAACTTAACATAAAAGATTCATTTGTATAAATTCGTTTGGGTACTACGGATGTAACGGAAAACTGTGAAATGGGAAACTTGAACCGGAATCGCCTTTCAAAAGCCGACAGTCTGGTGCCACATAAAGTTGTCAGTGAAATTGTTTTGGCCTAAACTAGGCCGGTAAAAACAGTTTTGTTTAAGTTTTAACAACTGAAGTCTAATAGAAATTTGCCAAATTGTGCAAAAAATAAAAAATTAAAAAATTTTATTTTTTCCAATAAAAATTATTAGAAAATTTTAAAAAATATTAGAAATTTCTAAAATGTTATTAAAAATTTATTTTGATTATGATAATTTTTATAATTAAATTTAAATAAATTATTAATGATTAATGATTATGACTTTTATGCATATATGAGAATTTAGCCATAATAATACTTTTAACCAATTCAACTTTTGATTACTTTTTTGGCTTTTGATTAATCTCAATTCTTTTAATAGCGAAAGAGCTTTCGTTTATACATAATAGTTTAACTTACACTATTACTTCTTTATATGACCAAACACATCAAGATTGTAATTTTAAGTATCAAATTCTTTTAATCTTTGTATAAATGATACATTCTCACATTTTCTAGAAGGACTTTAAAAATAAGCATGTGGAATGTTTTGACATATTTATCTAAAATCCTTTCAACAACTCGAAAGAAAAGGAATAGTCTAGCAATTTAATTTAGAATAATCTTTTAAACACAAAGTTTATTTGGCCTGCACGTGCATTTATTGCACACATCTAAGCTACAAGTGTGGGGTACTTGTAACATATATATGTGCCATATTTACAAAAAATGAATGCTATTATACCTGTGTGTAGGCAAAATTAAATTCCTGATCTTTTATAAGTATCTTAGATATCATTATAGAAAATTCTAAAATATCAATTTTAATTGTTAGATGAAATTATATAGATCTGTACCCTCCATTTCACACAGAGGTGGAACTATAATTAGGAGTACTTATTTGGAACTATAATTTCATATATAAAACTGAACTTTGTTTCTATTAATATAACAATGAAAAATTAATTATTGTCATTATTACAAGGAAAAATATTTTATGTTGTTAAAGTGAACAAGAAAAGAATTTATAGTGAAACTGCAATATATGCTCATTAATGAATGTTGTTAATAATTTAACATGAACTACAAAATAAATTTGTAGCGAACAAGGCTGGGCTTCGAACTTGAAAAACCGACAAACCGGCCAAACCGGTCGGACCGGTTCGGTTTCATTTGGTTTTTATTCTATCTGGTTCGGTTGACGGTTTGCTAATCGCCAAGCCGAATCAGTTCAGTTCAATTTTCATCGGGTTTAACTGATCAAATCAGCCAAACCCGATGAAAATTGGTTCGGTTAAACCGGTCAAAACCGAAATAAATTTTTTTTAAACGTGAAATTAGCAATTTAGTTTCCAAGAATCATGTATTTAGTAAAATCATCATTCAATTCGACTACATTGTTCAAACACTACAACAAAATCTCCATCAATTGCTTCTCTGTTTGTTTCTCTGAAGCTGCATCAATTCAGAATCAGATTTCATGATTTATTCAACAAGGCAATACCCAAAAGAGGCCACAAAAAAAAAGGATTAGGAATCATCGTGCACTATATTGTAGGAATATGAAATTTGAGACTAGAGACAATAATGACTATGCAAATGCAGTTGATCTTGTTACTAGGACATTTTCTTGCAGAAAACGCCAGGTTACATGGATCCCGTGCTTGCATGTAATTTCTGAGCTTTTTAGTATAGACTTGGCTGACACAAGCATCATAAGCCATGTATATAAGACATAAAAGAAGGAAGCACATATCCAGACTTACTCTTACTCCTAAAGTATTTCAGCTAGGATTGGACTTGTATTGTGGCCCAACAAGGCCTTACATCCCTTAAAAAAACTGAGAAACCAAATCTAGAAAGAAGAGCAGAGGCCAAAAAGGTACAACAATCTTCTCAAGGCCGAAGTAGTTGACGAGTAATGGTGAAAGAAATGTAGGAAGTTTGGACAAATTAAAAACAATAGTCGATCTCAGTCATGTACAGGAGTACAGTCTCCAACATTGTTAGGTGGTGGACCTTTAATTAACTACCGTATAATTTTGTTAAAGGTCCATTCTGTTCATTTTAAAAGCCAACTCTAAAGCCCATCATATTTTTCTAAGATAAATTAAATAAAAGTTAATTATTTAATCGGTAGTTACAAATATACTCCATAAATACCCTCATTCTTCTTTTTACAAATATAACAACAAAAAAAGCAAGGAAAGGAAAAAAAAAAGGAAAATTTTGCCAAAATTTTCTACACCCTAAAAAATACAAAACAAAGTCTAGAAGGAGAAATCAAGGGGAGGAAGTGCAAGCCAAAATCTTCAAGGTTCTTCATCTTCTTCAAGCTAAAATCGAACATTCAAATTCAAATCAAGATATCACCACATAAAATCCAAGCTTCAGCAAATTTAAGTCTTCTAAGCCGGAGTCATTAATAAGAAGATTTTGCATAAATCACCTTTTACAAACAAAATAGAGCAGGTTTCTTCTATTATAGTTGTCATAACATATAGATCTGAACTTATGGCTTTCTTTATGTTGTTTATATGCCTCTAAATTTATTTATTATCTCTAAGGATATGTCTACAATTATAATAGAATTGCAAACAGAGCGGGGCCTTTGATCATTTATTTAGTTATTGGACTTTTGCTAGCACATTTAGTGGTTATTGGGCTTTTGATCATATGTATAGCTGTCTCATGTTGCATTGAAATTCATTTTTCTGTTTTTAATACTCTATACTTTGCACCCAAAGTTGGAATCTATATAGTGTAGGTAGTATTCTAGAAAGCTCGCTTGCAACGCCTAGGTATCGCTTATATTCGAACTTTGCGTTTCCCGCTGCACGCGCCTTGCACTTTATCACTTATTAATCGCGCTTTTATCACGCATTGCGCCATTTAGGCCCACCTAGGTCTAATGCTCGACCTCGATATACTCCACACCTTACACTTTATAGAACCTTGGGTGTAGGGATTATGACTTTTTTTCCAATATGTGACCATGTGTATCTATACAAGCTTATAACAGTGCACATTTGTACGTTATAATGAAGTTCTCATCTAGTGTAATTCGAGGTAGCTTTTAAGTAAGAATATTTTGGGTTGATTTCACAAAAGGTCCCCAACCATTGAGTTAATAATCGATTTCGTTCTCAACCTTTTTTAAGACTCTCCTGGGTTCCCAACCTTTCATAAATGCACACCATAGGTCATCTTTTCACCATTTAGTCAATTTTTTTAGAAAATAACGGTTATACCCTCAACTTTTGAATTTTAAAAAATAAAATATTTAAAAATAATAAGAAATTAAAAAAAACCACCCCACCCTCCCTCTAATTAAAAAGAAATTGGGGGGTGAATCCGCCATTTCCAGTGACTAACGCGGCTGGAAAAAGGGGATTCACCCCCTCAAAAAATGCTACCAGAAATGGCACCAGACACTGCCATTTCTAGCAGCATTTTTGCTGCCGGAAACGGCAATTCACTTCCCCCCTTTCACTGACGGAAATGGCAACAAAAATACTGTTGTTTCCCGCAGCGGGGGGAGGGGGTAAACCCTCTTTTCGGCAGTATTTGCTGTCGGAAAGAGGGGATTCACTCCCTAATTTCTGCTACCTACCGTTTCTGACAGCAAAAATGCTGTCGTTTCTGGCAACTTTTGGGAGAAGAGTGGGGAGGGGGAGAGGTTGAATCTCCCATGTCCGGCAACATTTTACCATCGGAAATAGGGGATTCGCCCCCTCAATTTCTGCTGTCGAATGCTAACGTTTTCAGCAGCTTCATGAGAGGGAGAGGCTGGGTAGGGTAAGGGGAGGGTGGGGTGGGTTTTCTTTTTTTTTTTAATTTTTTATTATTTTTAAATATTTTTTTAAATTCAAAAGTTGACGGTATAACCGTTATTTTCTAAAAAAATTAATCAAATAGTGAAAAAATGGACCGACGCTCTTCCGATCTAAAGGTTGGAGACTCAGGAGAGTCTTAAAAAAAATTGAGGACAAAATCAATTTTTAACTCAAAAGTTGAGGACTTGTTGTGAAATTAGCCCTAATATTTTTGTTGATGAAGCTTAGTGTATTGAAATTATAATTGTTTCTGTTGAAGAGGAATAATTGGTCTATTGAATTTTAGAGTATAATTCCAATTGTCAATTGGCTTGAATTCTCGTGAATTATTGTGGTTGTTTATATTTGTCTTGTATATATATTATGGAAACTTAGTGTTATTTACATGTGCATATTGAATAATTAATACATTTGCTTGTACACCACCAAAATAGTGGTAATATTTAGTGTGTTGCTATAAAATTTAACTAGAGTGTGGATCTATAAAATTGTAGAAAAAATTGGGTCTCTTTTAATTTTGGCGAGAAACAAAAATATAAATGGTCATAAATGACCTTAGAAAGTCAACTTTGTGCGAGTCACGTGATTGGGTAATGGAGATATGTGACGAAACGGATGAGAGGTCCTTTTTCCGAAGGAAGGTGCTAACGATGAGCATGGTCAGAGCTGCAATAGAAGTTTAGGGGCCATTTGCACAGCGCATTCAAACGTTAGGGTCCTTTTGTGTAAATTAGCCTTTATATATGGGGTAAAGCTATTTGTAGGTTTTGGTTTAGGTTTTTTGTCTTTTTCTTTAGATTAAAGACTATTATGCCCTTTTTCCTTATTTTTATGATTTACATGAGTTTTTGCATGAATTTTCTTTATTTTCATGGCTCTGATACCACTTCGGATTTCCTCTAAAAACTTAAAGGCGGAATTAAAGAGGAACAGCCTCGCATTACTCATTACTAGCCAAAAATTGTCGGTAGGCATGGTAATGGTGTTTTCTATCATTATATGCTTTACTCATACAATTTAATTATTCAGTAAGCTGAGAAATTCTCTGTCTTACTATTGTTTTAGCAACACAATCATGTAATTGAGTTCTCCAAAGCCTCTTAATGAGTTGGACGGTTTCCTCAATTTTTTGATCTAGTTGTTCAAAATTCATACGGTAGTATGGGTTAAATAGAGTAAAGTCACAATGAATCTGCTCTATGAGCCTTCTTCGATTAGACTGATTAGTTAAAACATGTTGTCTAGTTGGGTTAACATCAACTAATTCATTAATTAAGTCTTGAAGACTATATGGATTGTTATTAAGCAAACTTTTTGCCATAGTTGCTCAATCAAACTTCTCTAGTTAATTGCTCTGCAGATCTGAGATATAACTTTGTAGTTTGATAGTTACTACTATCTGTTTTTGTAAGTAAACAAGAGTATCTTTGCTCATATACATGTTATCAAGCATGATTAATAAGTATTTAAAATACTTAAGGTTTTTCTTAACAATTTTGGTGAAGTAGAAATCTAAGGTGCTAATCCACATAGATGTATATTTCATAACTGGAATTTAGGAAATAATAGTTTTATACGTTCTTCTTGTTATGTGGGATATCTCCTTTGTTGGGTCTACTGCGCTTCTTGCTTATGCTTCTTTAGATAGCTTCCCCAGCCGTGCCTCACAACTACGTCCTTTTGTCTACTGGCAATCAGTTCTTTCACACAACCTCTTGTCAACTCGGAACAAAACCAAGACTATGGATAGAGTGTTTATCCGTACACATAAATAGGATAAAGATCTTTAAAAGCAAAGTTTACATGAAATAGACTTTCATATATGAAGAAGAAGTAAGGATTATAACTTCCTTATCCTGTTAATTTACATCATAGTTGGGTTGTAGCCCTTGATTTCTACAGGAAAGCTTTAAGCTTTCATTGTTTTGGAAAGCATCAGAAATCTCTTAGGGAAATCTAGAGATGAGTGGATTCGGAATGCCTTCTTAGTCTGAGTAGTGCTCTTTTTATAGACAGAAGGGCATCTATTTTACATAATGGAGAGGTCCCTACGTCATACTATTTCAACAACTTTTATAATAAAGGGGTCCTTACTTCATTATCTTGTCCAGTAACAAGAGTGTCGGCACCATATTTCTATTACCACTTGTTCGTGCATGACGTCATTGCATACGTTATTCAGAGTCTGAATTATCTCCAACTTGTTTTGATGGAGACTCTTCAACTTTTGCTTTTCCTTTATTGCAGTTTCCACATGTATGATCTGTACCAAACACATTTTTGACGAAACTGCACATTTGTCCTTTCTTAGGGTTTGGTCCATTCCACTCATCCAGGTAGAATGGTTTTTCAAAGATAGCAATCTTCTTTGCATCTTTTTCGTTTAAACATTCTTTGTTTGATGAAGTCATTAAGATAAACTTTGATGAGTGATTTACCTTAATTTTAGAATTTGCATTAATCTCTCTAATTTTGTGCAAGAATGATCTAAATGACTTTGATCTCCATGCCTGTAGAAATTCTCCTGTCATTTGGATTGGTTCTTTGACAATGGGTGTTGCCAAGACTTTGTCTTGTGATGCTACCCCAATTTCAATGAAGTGATAACCTTTGAACATATTATCTTCATTTCAGAAAGGGATAGTGCTGGTTATTGACAAAAAGACTGTTTTATCCTGTGTCTTACGGACTTTGGTCTTCCATTTGAGAACTGATTTTACCAGTGATGGATTTAATACCGAGATGTCTTTGGCATCTTGACTGAGATAAATGAATTTGATCAATCCATAGTTGAATGATTCATCAACAATTTCTAGTGCTGCTCCTTGAAAGAATATGAATTTTCCATACTCTTCACAGGATCCTGCAAATGGATACTTTGTTGTTGCATCTCCTATTGATCTAGCTTCTGCTTCGAGGATGATGAAATTGAAGAATGGTGCTTTGATTACTGAACTTTCTTTTTCAGTAACTTCTTCTTTTTCTTTTGGCTTGAGATTCACCAATCTATTTGGTAATTGTGATGGGGCTTTTAGAACATCTTCATAGCTCCTTCTCAGCCTTTGGTGTGATTCAACCATGCTTTGAATCTTTGGTGATCTGATCATTTGTGATCCGCAAGCTCCTATAGGCCTGAATCTTGTTGGGAACAATGGGAATAGTAATGGATCAGTAATGTGTTGGACTGGTTTTGGGCTTATCTAATGGCCTTTTCTGTCTAGTACTGATTGT
>CAVNYN010273426.1:0-17990 GCA_963692815.1 Nyctanthes arbor-tristis
TTGAAAGTTCCTCCCCCTCCACAGCATGCCCTTAAAGCTCCTTCCCTCGTGAATCCTACAGGTAATAACATTCATTAAAGTAACTTTTAAGTATATATATAGTCAAACATGTTGCAGTGTATCGAAGACATACCAAATTTGTTGGGGGAAAAGTAGAGGGGCTTTGCAGCATTGTAATAATCCGCATATATTATGGTAGCTTGAGGATGAACTTGTCGAATGTGGTCGAGTGTCATTTGAAGTAGAGTGTTGTGGTATTTAGAGAACTGATTTAGCCACTTAATACAACCTGTGTCTAAATCACGAATATCTCTTTCCTTGTCAACTCCATAGAATGTACGATAATGTAATGAACATCCAATTGGGAAGTTCCCTGGAACCACTAGCGTCCTGGCTCCAAGTTTAATCAGTTCCTTGCATCACAAGAAAGAATTCTTATTGTTATTAATATCATTAGAAAGCATAGCTACGGTCATTTATCAACATTGCATGATTGTGTGAAAAGTTTATAATTAAAACTAGTAAATCGGAGAAATGATAAAGGGAATGGATCTTACTTCAATTGTTAGGCCGATGACTTGTATAACCTCAGGGATATACGATGCGACTTCTTCTTTAGTTTTACCTCCAACGAATGCATGGTTGTAATCATTGCCTCCTATTTCTCCCGCAAGGATTAGCGAGGTTTCAAGATATCTTTTGCAATCTACAAAGATGTTATAATTTATTTGAATTTTACTAAGTACAAAAATTTTTATGGAACCTTCCAATCATGGCTGTGGCCGCACACTTAGGATAAAAAGGGGGCCCACATGTTTTGAATCATGATAAATGTTACTGGTACATATAAAGTGTACAAAATTAGTATAGACCTCTTTGTATTTACACGTCTTTAGCCTCATTTTTATAGACATGACAACGTTTGAAAGTATGTAAATTCAGGTGTGGATAAATTTTGCGCACCTATACAAATCGAGCAGCAATCTCACTCAATTAAATTGACATCTTCTCTATCTCTCATCTTCTTACACAGACTTCTTCCCTCCAAAAAAAACCAGAGATCTCCATCAACCCCCCTCCAAATCCCAAACCAGATTCTCCGTCCCCCTCTTCTCCTTCGGAGTCGACTCTTTTCACTCTTCTACTCTATAGCTGATCCCCTCCCTATAGGTCCAAACCAGATTCTATGTTCCCCTTTTCTCCTTTGTAGTCGACTCTTTCCACTCTTCTACTCCATAGACGACCCCCTTCCTAATCAAGACCTGGATTCTGGTGAGACTGCTGTAAGAGAGAGACACACCCAAAAAATTTAAACGATCTCATATGTTTCCTATTTTATTTTAATTTCCTTTTTCTTTTAATCACTTTTCTCTCATTTACACCATTTTTTTCTCACTTTTCCTCCCTCGTATCTAGGGATGGCAACGGAGCGGGTCGGGGTCAGGTTTGGCCTTCCCCGTCCCCGCCCCGAAATTTTTTACCCGCGCCCCGATCCCCGAGTGAATCGGGTCGGGTCGAGTCGGGTTGGGTCAGGGACGGGAAAATCTCAGACATCTGCCCCGATTTTCATTTTTTTTTTTTATAAAATTCCTATATCCTAGTTACCCAATATTCCTATAAAAAGACACATTTTTACCCTCTAACATTAAAAATTATAAAGATTCTAATTACTAACATTCAAAATTATAAAGATTCAATCACATAAAACACCAAATATTCTAAGTTCGAATTACAAGCAAAGTTCAAATCTTAAACATAACATTTCATCTTACCAAGGTTCCAACAAAAACAAATATAATGCAACACTCAATCATGCATAAAATTACATTCCAAAATATTCCTTCATTCTTCATCTTCAATATTTGTGCAGTACCCAGTAACTACTGATTTCTGTATAATAATACATTTACAATAAAATATAATAGTTACAATTATATACTTAAAATTTTTTAATATTGAATTTGAATAACACAGTAAAAACATAAAAATAAAATTTTGTATTTCAAAGAATCGATGTACCTCCTCCTCTACTTCATCATCACTAAAAGATGAACAAATACCTTTATATGGATGCGTAGGGTGCGATTGTTCTGACAACCAAAATAGAACAAAGAATTAAATTTTTTAAGGTAACAAAAACAATAAAGAAACTAATGAAGTTAAATGAATTACCATGAATATCAGCCTATAACCAGTCACGAGCACAGAAAGTTCGACAAATCGAAACTATGAATTAATTTTAATTTAATTTTGAAAAATTTTTAGCCCAAAAGCCATTAATCCGCGCTCTAGCAATTCTTTTACACCTAAGATTATTCTATATGCCATTTTATAATGCTCAGTCTTGTTTTTATTCTACGTATAATTTTGATGTGGGATTCCAATTTAATGTATAATTTTATTGGACATTTAATAAGTAATATTTGTTCATTTATAAATATTTACCTATCTTCTCAAGTAAATATGCAAACTAAAATTGAAGAGTAGTCTTCAATCTTAGATAAATAACATTATATATAGAATTCACATAATATTTTACAAATTGCAATATACCTATGATGTAGAAATCGCATTGAAAATTATTAACTAACGCATTGTGGGTGATACGACAGAAAGTCCGTACTTTAATTTAGTTGAAAGTAAGAGCAGATTTTAACTTTTATGAACATTAATTAATTGACATATTTGTTGATATAGATCTGCTTTATAAACCATGAATTCTTAGAAACAGATAACTGTTAGTTAATGAGCAAATTAATATTAGTTAATGAAGAAATTAATATATATACATATTGATCATAAACTGGATGTCCAATTAAATTGGATGAGACATGGTACTTATTTGACTGGACATAAATTTAAGGAAAATCTGAAATTCAAGTGTCCCAATTTATTTTTTTTTATTTTTAAAGTAAAAATAGGGAATTGTCACCACTAACACAAGTCCCTTTAAATAAATGTCCCAAAACTTAGAGTTCTTGTAAAACATATCAACTTCCAAATATCAGCAAAAAATGTCCACTTCTAGGGACTCAGATGTGATGTTCTCCAGTTCAGTTTGGACTCCTATCACCTCACTCAGCTTCTCCCCTAGTGTTGTAAGCCTATCTAGCACAAATCCAACCGCAACTTCTGCTATTTTACTTCTTTTAAACAAATTTACTTGGTTGCAAGTTATAGAATGATGGTCCTTAGTATTTATAAACTTCATTAATTGGTTCCAAAGAAATTAATGGCATAGATGCAATTAGTTGATGATTCCCTTGCTATCAACACTTGTATCACACTAATGAGAGAATATAATAAAATTAAAGATATATATATTTTTTAACTCTTTCTTTTTTTTCTTTTTTTAAGAATTTGATACCCAAGAAAAGCCATTCAATCAAAAGAAAATAGAGGAAAACTAAGCAGAATCAAAAAAGAAGATCTACTTAAACTTGACACAAATCAAAAATAGATATCTATTAAGCTTGACACATTGAAGGCAACTCAATATTACTATTAAAAACATCATTAATTAATTTTGATTCCTTGAAACACTGAAGGAAACTCAAAACACACTTTAATAATTGGGTTTGCTAATTTTCAGTGGGTGTTGAAATATATTTCTCATTATTGGGGAACTTGAACTGACTTTTACATTTAAAAGTTAAAATATAAACTACTCAAAAGATTAAAAGAACTAACAACAAGTATGAAACAAACTATAATAATCAAGATTAAAGTTTTAAAACCTTACTTGTCACCGTCGGCGAGGAGGAAAAAGCGGTAGGCGGTGGCCGGAGTTGGGCGTGGACGATAGAGCTGCGGCTGTCGTCGTTGGTGAGGAGAGAAGAAGTGATGGCCTGATCAGTCGCCTATGGAACAGACAGCAGGGGACGAGGGGTGGCCGGCGGCTGTTTACTGTGCGTGGGAGAGAAGGGCGAATAAAAGTGTGAGACTAGGGTTTGAGTCGTGAGTGAGTGAAGAATGAATGAATGATTAATGAAAATTGAAAAATCTGATTGCCGTTTCTCTTTTTTTTTTTTTTTTTTTCCTTGTGATTCAACTTTAACTTTAACTTACTAAAAATATATTGTAAATGCATTGCCAAGTGAGACGGTAGTGTAGTTGGTAAAAACTTAAGATAAGTGGAGAAGGGTTCTGTGTTCAAGACATGGCATTGTTATACGCTTTGTAACTTTTTTTTTAATTGAATAATTTGAAACCGGGTTTTGGGAAGGGGACGGGGCGGGGGAGCCTAAACCCGTCCCCGCCCCTTAGAGATTCGGGGCACAACTTTGTACCCCGTCCCCACTCCATTCGGGGCGGGTATCTGTCGGGTTCAGGTTTTCGAGTTGATTCTATCATCCCTACTCGTATCCTGCGTAAGATATAAATCTAAACCTTCATCCAAGACTTGAATACTACTATTTTATCATTATTTTTAAATTTCTATCTATTTCTTCTCTTTTTCATTTTTCCTTATCTTTTTTTTGTATACCTCTTTCCACTAACATTCAATTAAAATAATCAATTTCTCCATGTATCTCTCCTCTACACCACCCAAAACTTAAACTATCCATTGGAGTCCGATGGCTCTAAGACAAGTAAAAAGATCACAACAGCCAAAAAAATTTACTTGGGCGCCTGGGAAGGTCGTGATTCTCCCTGTTATCAATCTCCCGTTAGTAATGCTATTTGTACTTACCCTCAGGTGTGTGGCAATTTTAGACAAAAATTCTTTGAACCAAGTCAACTGAGCGACCAGAGACACATTTGCCGTTGGAATCTTCACTCCTCTGCTGGCAAAAAAGGAATCCTTCAGAGCTGTACGTCCGCCCACAGCAAAATTCACCCCCTTCTGGAAATTCCTACCGCTGCTGCCATGCCACGGCGGCACAAGTGGAAGCATCAATTCTTCAGCTGCCAATTAATTCACATTTCGTATAAACAGAACATTCAAGAAAACAACAATTTGCACATAAGTATGCATATTGCACATACGTATAATTATAATACCCTATGTACCAATGAAATCGATAACAAGACGGCCATCGGAGAAGCGACCGGTGGGATGATGAAAGAAAGTTTCACCATAAGGTGGGAACCCAACATTTTGTACTTGGTGGTTGGTGGATGCCAAATAGAGCAGATTTCCTGTATCTGCAAGTGAGTCACCAAAACTGATTATGGAGCTGAAGCATCCACATGCGCTTTTGCTTCTTCCTAGTATAAAGATTATTACTGTGTTTGCAAATACAATAATAATTGAAGCCATGGTTGAGACAAATATGTTGCCTGATCAATTACTAATAACATATTAGCTAATTAGTTAATGGTCAGGTCTTGAGTCTTTCTAAAAAGATAGATCTGTCTCTAATTTTAGAGATCGGAAGAGCGTCGTGTCTAAGTGACGCTAATTGAGTGTTAGAGTCATACAACTGCGTGGATCTGCATGGAAGCCTCACGCAAATCTAAGCAGCTCATGACTCTAGGTGTTACTCGATCAGTGCCATTTAGACATATCCATCTTTAAAATTGAAAATAGATTTATCTTCTTAAAAAGACACGTCAAGTTTTTAGTCATTAAGTCCATCACAATTGATTTCAACTATAACCGTGAGTTGACACCTCACACGCAATACGCATGGTGATAACGATTGATTTCAACTATAATAGTGAGTTGACACCTCACACGCAACACGCATGGTGATACGCCACTCGATTATAATGGAAATCACTCTCCATTTCTCTTTGGAGATTTTCAAAACTAGCCAGAAAGCAAATGTCAAATCACCAATAATGTCCAATTTTCTTACTGTTTTTTCCTTTTTTTTTTTTATATAATTTCCTGAAGTTTGGTGGACCACGGGCTTCTCTAACCCTGTTAATCTATTTTATAACACATGTATTTTATTTTAGAAAACTTCTCTAACACACAAATTATATATCTTTAAATAATTATTTACCATATTAGTAACCAGACGCAATTAAAGACATTTATATAAATTACACCCAAACAATACATGAGGTCTCACAAATTAATTTCTTTATTTTTTACAAATTAGTATGTTGAGAAGAACTAAATTAAACAAAATAATTTAAATAGTTATATATTGTATAAACTACTGAGTGTAATTGAAGAACCTAGAAATAACACTAGACTAAAATGATGAAACCAACACAAAATAATAAAAAGGAAAAAAAATAAAATTCAAGGACAAGACACTTGAAAAAAAATTGTATCAAAAAAGAAACAAACAAAAACTATGTATAAAAACCAAATAAAAACTTAAAAAAAAAAAGAAATAAAGAAGAAACGGAAATGCCATTTCATTTGTAGCAGCTACACTGGGGAGCTGCTGTCATTTTACCGTGCGCATATGGCCATGGGCCCTTTTTGTGCGCCAAATTATTGGTGAATAGCAACAATATTTATACATAGAAGATTTCATGTATCTCCAAGTGAATCACCAAAAATGTAACTATTTACATTCAACTCTGGAAAGACTAAATCCCTATTAGCAAACTATTTCTAATTTAAAATAGGAATAGATCTTTTGAAAAATAATTGTACAGATTTGTTTAGGGTAATTGGCACAAAAGGACCTTAACGCAATTGCTTCCAGTTACATGTGAATTATGCTGACATTTTCAATGCCGAAATCAGTAATTTCTGTATTATCAATTCAAGTATGTAATTATCATCAAAAGCAACACATGAATTGCAGTCAAATGATGGCATTTGAATGGATATATATGACTATTAGTTAATTAGTTCTTTGCTCAGTCAGGGTCTAATTTGTCCCATCTCTCAAGCAAGCCAAAATCTAACATGTTAATAAGTTAAGTCAGAGTAAAATACAAAAATTAAGCTGACTTTTATGCAGTCCCCATTTTCTTCCTTTCTATATATGAGAAGTTTGAGATTTATATAAAAGCTTAAGATTTCGTCCAGAGCAAATGAGGAGTACCGGAATTCTCTAAATTTAAGGAACCATGTCTTACTTTGGCAATTAATTTGTTGGGAATATTAGACTACATAAATTGCTTGAATTAACAACTGCAACTTGATATTGCAATCAGACCTTTTATATCTTTACTGGATTCTGGCTTGCTTATATATATATACATTGAAATGCCATGGCTTGACTGCAAATATTTGCATATGTACAGTAAGACAATTTCTCCATTTGATGATATATACTTGCATTTGACAATACATAAAATCTTGATTCCGGCATTGAAAAACTCATTCATAATTCAACAACGGGTGGAGCCAATGGCCTGTATAAATTGGGAGACTCTGGACTTTGATTTTCATCATCCACTCTAGCTAGTTGAAACAGCAATTCATTAACAATTGTGGTGTAGAAGGTTAAAGGAAAAAAAAAAAAAAAGAAAATAGAGAATGGCAATGTCAAAGATCTTAATTCTTGTAGGGTTTCTATTGGCAGTATTTCTTGTGATTTCTTCATCAGATGCATCAGCTAGAGAGCTGGCTTTATCCACCGAAACTCGTAAGTTTTCTAATTAATTTCTCTTTCTCTATATACGAGTTAATTGAAATTTTTACTTATTTTACTGATCACGGTACTCATTAATGTTGTATTTAATGCAGAGGACACTGGGATGCAAGTGGACGAGCATGGGAGAAGAACATGGCGACCGAGACATTGTAAGGGACCTCATTGTTATAAAAGTACCGAGTCCTCCACCGCTACTTATAATGAAGAAGAAGCAGGGACTGACAGTATAAGAGCGAAACTTCCCACAAGAAGTGCCCAAAAAATCGGCCTCATTGTTAAGGGACAACATTGATGCAGGCGCAGCTCTTCCATATATGTGACAAAATAAACTGTATGGTGTCTATCTGAGTGTGTGTATTTCCTGGCAAAATAAGGCTCAAAATGTGAATGTGCCCTTTCAGCTTGTGTAAGTTTGTTTACTGTTTAATTACTGGTTTCCAGGTTGTGTTTCTTGTATGTCTGGGAAATATATTTAATAAAATGATGAAGTTATACTCAATCTTAATTTGTACATCATTCAATTGCCATCCAAACTTATATACATGACAAAATCTTGATTACCGATTACGGCATTTAAATTTTTTCATGTAATGTAACGTACGTCTCCCTGCTTTGAACCTGTACTAAACACTACTAAATTTGGGAGTATCAAGGACATTTACAAACTCCCCATTTAAAGTTACAGGGCAGAAAACAAAGTTTGGATGCCCCTATGTCGCCGCCAATAATAAACAGGGGCGGATTGGACGATTAAAAAAAAACGCCCCTGATAATTTGTATGCTGCATAAGATCGCTAAGCAATGGAGGCACTTGATTAAATACTCCCAATTTTCAGAAAAGCCAAGTGCAATATTTTAAATTAGTACCATGTAATGAACAACACTTGGCAGCATCGTGTTTTTTTCCACACGTCACAACACTTAAAGTCAAATCCTAATCCAATATACAATTAGGATTTAATTTCCTCATAGAAAGGAAAAAATATTTAAAGGAATATCATTGAATAATAATCAGCTGCTTTCCCTCAACTCAATTTTTTACTTATTTTAATTTGATTTGATATATCAATCTCCATTTATTTAGCCGTCTATCTATAATTCTATATATATGTCCATTGTCAAGGAGCTAGCCCAAATTACAGAAGGAAAAAAAAAATAATATATTCAGAAGAAGTCCTCACCATCACCATGAATGCTGAGATCCAGAGCTTCATCAAGATATGGTCCATTTCAGTTGCATCTCAAATTTACTGCTACTTCATCACCGGCCGCCTCCCAAGCGGCACCGCCAGGTTACTTTCCCTTCTTCCCGTTTTTTACCTCTTCACTACCCTCCCTCTCCAACTCACCTCCATCCACCTCGCCACCCCCACCATTTTCTGCCTCGTTTGGCTCGGCAACTCTAAGCTCCTCCTCTTTGCCTTCGATCAAGGCCCTCTAGCCTCGACTCCGCCTCTGTCCCTTCTCCATTTCATCTCCATTGGCCTCCTCCCCATCAAAGCCAAACAGTCCATTACATCTCCAGTACATGAATCTGTTTCCTATTCTAGACCCTCTGTTTTTGCTCTTAAGATTGCCCTTCTTGCTGTAATTGTTCGGATACACGCGTATGGGGATTATATACGATTACATCCGTATGTAATCTATTTTCTGTATTGTATCCATATTTATCTTGCTGTTGAGCTGGTTTTAGCCATCACTGTGATTCCGGTGAGGGCCATTAATCTGGGGCTGGATCTGGAGCCACAGATCAATGAGCCATATAGGGCCACTTCATTGCAGGACTTTTGGGGACGTAGATGGAACCTCATGGCCACCAGTATTCTACGCCCCACTGTATACCACCCCGTTTTGCGTATTTCTACGCCTATTTTGGGCACCAGGTCGGCCCGGCTTCTAGCCATCTTTGCTACATTCTTGGTGTCTGGCTTGATGCATGAAGTGATCTATTATTACTTGTCACGTGAAAATCCCACGTGGGAAGTTACGTGGTTCTTTGTTCTTCATGGGATTTCTGTGGCCGTCGAGGTGGCGGTGAAGAAGGCGGTGGCCGGCCGTTGGCTTTTGTACCGAGTAGTGTCGGGGCTGATGACGGTGGCTTTTGTGGGAGTCACCGGAGTGTGGTTGTTTTTCCCCCAGGCGATTAGGTATGGGATAGACAAAAGGGCCATAGGCGAGTATTCAATATTGGTAGAGTTTGTAAGTGGAAGGTTGTCACTCCTCCGCCAATAGTTTGATTGAATTAAATAATTGTTTTATTGTTGGCATAATTATATTCGATTTGCATATGAATAATTCTATTTAGATAAAACAAGTAGATAATGATATTGATAAAATAAATAGGTAATTAATGTGATTATCATTGAACAAAATATATGATAAAATGTGTTCAACTTACCTCATTACCCCTAAAATGACTTTTGAACCCTTTAAATTGTATAAAGGTAATAATGTCACTTGAACCCCTTTGCTGTAGTTTTTGTTCATTTGTATGTCCAAATATCATAATTTTTTATTTAGAAATAATGTGATAGGTTGAAAAATAAAATTCCACAATGTGTCAATGTTATTAAATTTTGTGTGTACATATTTTTGTTCAAATAGCACAACTCATCTCCCAGAAAAAATAAAAAAATAAATAAAAGATCGGAAGAGCCGAACTATGGCATAATGGTTCTTTTAATGTCAACTTTATTTTTCATATACAAAATTTTTTATATTCATCTTGTGAAAAGAGTTTTTTCTTTTTTTCCCCTAAATTAAACTCAAGATGGCCTCGATGGTGTGCAAGTAGTTCGATCAGAGAGGACCCCAACATTTAAGGGGCACCACTGTTTTCTTTTTTTTTTTTTTTCTTTTTTTGTTATAGGTATGACGTTAAAATTTTTAGAATGTCATTTGTAAAAAAAAAAAAGACATAATTGAGACATCAAATTTTAGAAAGTTTTAATGAAAGTTATTGCTATAAAAATTTTAAATATATTTATAATTAAAAAAATTAAACAATGCCTAATTTTGAAACTTAAATTTATCTTTATTCATGAAAGGTAAAAACAAGGGGCCAATAATAAAAGTGATCGTTTTTATTGTGAAATAATATGGTTAAAGTATGATTTATTTTTAATGATAAAAATACAATTTTATATTATTGCACATGGCACTTAAATTTTCAGGATTGCCTTGCTCAAGGTGATTATTAAATTAACACTAATAAAATGTTAAAATTAAATTAAGAAAGAACTGATTGACTGAAAAATTATTCAATAAATATTTTTTTGAATTAATTTTTTCCGTTCTATGTAACACGTGATGACGAAGACTAGACAAGATAGAAATATGCAAAAGTACTAATTTCCTCTTTATACGATTTGCGAGACCAGACACCTTTTAATTAAAGAGGAAACTAGTACTTGTGACTTTGCATATTTTATTACCTTGTCTCGTCTTTGTCTCCTATGCATCACATGTGATGATACTCTCTTCGTCTCATAAAGATAGTACAATAATTATTTTCATATAGATTAAGAAATAACAGTTAATATAGTTGAAATATTAAATTTTACCTTATTTTTTCAAATATACCCTTATGTCACTTTCAATGTATAGATAGTTGAATAACAATAATTAATTAAGGGTACATATGAAAATGAAAAATTAAATACATGCTAAATATAATAAATGAACTATCTTTTTGAGACGAACAAAAATGGAATAATAGACTTTCTTTTTGAGATGGAGTGAGTATTACTCTAACGGAGAAAATAGATATTCAAAAAAATACTATTGACTAATCTTCCATTCATTCAATTGTTAGAGTACCTCCAATGAAATATCTACGGGAGAAAAATCTTTACCGGATAAAAAGTTGAAAGAAAAACGGGAAGATTTCTAGTACATGTAAAAGGTGTGCTAGACACCGTCTACCCTCTCCCACACCTCTTTTTCCCATATCAAAAAACTTCTCATGGCATATCTCAAATGTGAATAATTTGTTACATTTAGACAAACAGTTTTCATATCCTCGTTTGATGACTCCATGTCACATAACCGAACCCTCCAAAACAAACTACGAGAAACCAAATCAAAAGCGGAAAACCAAAAATTCAAGGAAAAACAGTGCAGCGGCCTAAACCCAAAATTTCAGAACTATAATTCTCCTAGGAAAAGAGAGATTGCACCTTGAATAACCCAAAAAAACAACAATGTTTACCGTACCTGCATTGATACCATATAAATACCGGAAACAATATAGATTTCATAGAACATTCATAGACAATCTGTGGAACTGAAGAGCAGCCATCGGCGCTGCTGTTTCAATTGAATTTCACCTGAGAGAATTACTAGAATAGAGTAAATAACCTAACAAAGAAAAAAAGACGAGACTATCCTTACAACATAACCTAGAAATATATTTTAAGTTCTAACATCCACGATATCCATCAAGATTATTCTGATCATCCTGAGCATCAGAGACGTGGCGCTCTAGCTATTTTTCAGCAATGATGACTTTTTTTAATCCTTAGACAAGTGACCCACTTGTTCAGCAATTGCCTTGTGCATGGGTGTCCAATCTGTGTGACTCCAAAGGTACAGTGGTGGTGCATTCTGAAATAGACAAATAATATCTCAAGAATACACAAATAGTATTGGATGGGCAGATTTATTCCAGGGTTGGATATATAACAGAACAAAAAAGAACTACCAACTTACCATCCCAGCTAGCATTTGATCATCCTCCCAAATCAGATCATATGGAAAGTTCTTATCCAATCTGGTAAATTGAGGAAAGATATTAAAATTAGGGTAGCTCCTGGCAAAGGAAAAAGAACGCCAGGTGCAACCAGGGAGGGATAGGGCATTTAAGAAAAATAGATAATTAAAAGATCACCGTTGCGTCTCTTGTGGCACAATGAGGATTAGAAGTTTTGGTTTAAACTCAAGAGCTTTATTAATAAATGTATTTGCTAGGCTTGCATTCACTCTGAACGGAGGGTTGAGCCCCATGATCTGGAAAAGGAGGGAAAAAAAGAGAGAGATAAAAATTGTAGAAATTAATTGCAATACACTTGGCGAGGGCATGCATATTGTGAATATAAAAGGAGAAGTGTTTCTCACCAAATTTGAACCTGGCAGCAACTCATTTGGTTCGACAGTCATCCAATCCCTCATCTCAAAATTAAAGCTATTCTGTTAAGACCGTAAAGGACATGAAAATAAAATTAAAATAGAAATGTAAGAGACTCCAGGATCATCTTCATGTTTCCAGCATGTAATAGTGTTAGGCTTTCTTTAATTGCAGTTAAAATGCTAACTACAGCAATTGCATCGCAAAACAAATGTCGGAAATGCTAAACAGAACGTAAAAATAGCTTCTTAGTCATCAGTAGTCATGAAGGCCACTACTTTTGTATCAAAAATTACGGGGGGAGTACTTTACCATGTTTCTTAGGTCAAGGTGGTTCGGCTATGACATGAACCGTCAGTCTAAAAAGTGATCAATGGAAAATGTAAAATCTGCTTCCCCTTACGTGTGACATACATATAGGATTATTTCTTATTTACAAGTTCAGGTTACGTGCAAATTAATAAAATCAACCGAACAACTTTACTGCAGTAGAAAATAAGTGGTTCAAGTGTAGAGCAGTTCATTTTGTCTCAGAATAAAAACGAAATGGGTGGTGGAATAATACTTGCAAACCTGACAAAATATGTGGATAGAAAGTGGTTTTACAAGTTCTGTTCTAAAACAAAAACCTAAACCTAACACCCACAGAAGCAACTAGAAAAGAGAAAAGATTTCTTTCAGCTAATATGAACTTCAAATTTTATTCGAACATCTACTTATGAGTTAGTCTTTTCAGCATAATATACGGTGAATGTGAATTACACCTCAGCTTGTACAATGTCATAGTTCCTGTATGAGCAACTCTTTCCCATCTCATCAAGCTTGCTTTTCATAAGGCAGCTGAAATTATTTGAACCGCAACAAAAATCAACAATCTGATAACAAAATAAAAACAAAAACATGAGAAGATCGGAAGAGCAGATAAAAAGCTACCAAGTTTTTAATATAGCTCACTGAGATACAAACATGGAGCCAAGATTTCAACCTGGTCAAAAGACAAGATTTAAGTACGCATTTTCCTTTCCCAAACAGGAACCCAGTGCAATAAATAATATTGAAAACCTGACAATCTCTTTTTGTAATTCTTTACTATGTTTGTGCCAACAGATAATCACATTTGATACTTTCAACTAAAATCTTGGCTCGACTTTTTGTCATATATAATACAAGAAATACAAAGATTTTACCATGGATTTAAAATTTAGCATGGGCAGTACGAAAGAAACTGGACTGACTGACACCTAAAGCCTTAAATTCAGTTGGTCTCGAATGTATTTTTTCCACTAACTTTGTTGACGCCCTGGATTAAAGAATTAGGGAAATTTGTTGGGTTGTACGGACTGGACTTTAAATGAATATCACTGTGCGAACATGTTAACTCTTTGTAAGGGAGGAAAAATAAATAAATAGGAACTCAAAACTATAGAAAAAGTACCCCAACCACAGCACGTCATTTACCATTTTTTCTTCCTTATTGTCATTCTAATGAATTATACATAAAATTAACAACACTTTTCAGGAAAAGGGTGAAGTGAAAGCAGTTCCCGTCCAATGAAGAGACCTGGTGAGGAACAAATAACGTAATGCATTCCGTTACATGAATTGTAATCCCAGGAGATCTGACTAGTGAGAAAAAGTAACTAACAAAATCAAAAGATAAATGCGAAAGTACAAAATTACAGCCCATTAAACTAGATTATTTCCTGATAAACAAAAGGATAAATTAGGCTTTTACCATGTCCCCATGTTTAACATACCAATGGAGAATATCGACAATCTGCAAGGAGAAAGAACATTATCGCCACACGTATGATTCTTAACAATGAAAACGGTATTGATGGAATATCTACAAAGCACAGTCACTGTCAACTGCATGCTAAATACACAGCTTCCAGATTAACAGAAACAAATATCTATATCAACTACTGCAACATTTAATAATTCATGGCTCACCGATGAGCATATATTCTCATTTATCATAAATAAGGCCACTAGAAGAATAATAATTCACAGTTTCTTACTATGTTAGCATTGAACCCCATAATTGGAAGTTTTTGCAGCAGAAAACCATAGCTCAGAGTGAAAATTGGAAATAAGTCTAGTATAAGACAAGCTATAGCATCCAATTTATATAAATGATAATAGAAGATAAACTCACCTCTTTCAGCTTGACCAATTTGGTGAAGTGGCGACCTAATAAAGCTAGTTCCATTGCATACACCTTCTGTAGGATAAATGTTTCAAAGTAATATTACAGGACATTTTTGCTTCAACAAAAGTTCATGTGGTGGTATACTATTTGGAGTTAAAACATATTTAAAAAAATTTCTTGAACGCCTTGTTCAGTACCGTCTAATATTTCTTCAAAGCTATAACATGTGAAGGCTTCTCCTGGAAAATGTTCTATTTATAGACTTATCATTTTTTGTGTTAAAATAACTTTGTTAATCATGTAAACAAGTCTCTCAACGTAATTATTCAAATCTGGAAGAACAAAATGTATTAGATGTTTTAACGAAAGAATGTCTTGTTAAAAATTCTAAAATCATGCTTTATTATAGAACAAGAATCTAATTTTTCGGTTCCATCCCGATTTAAGTAAGTATTCACAAAATGTTGAACGTTCTTAAGATGAAAAGGCAAGTCAGTTTGTGACTGTCGCCCTCGATTTTCTGCCTCCGTGAAGAAAATGCAGCCGGAAAAAATATAATAATAATAACTGAAATAAGCTCAAACCCCAGAAATAAAACCACAAGAAATGAGGAAAGACAAAACCAAGGAAGAAGATAAAAATGAACACAACTCGAGTGAATGGTGCATACAACTTATGAAATATAAAGATCTATGCCGCCTTCTTCGATTTTTTTTGGTTCTATAATTTCTGGTTCTTCTTCAGACGAAAAAAAAAGCTCTAACCTCTAAATAATTGTAGGGTCTGGCTTGAGAACAAAAAAGGGGAAAAAGGGGAAAACGAAAAAATACGAATTTAAAAATGGGTTTAAACCTGCTCTTCAAACAACTTGAAACAGAAAGTACTCTCTTGCCTTATCTGAACAATCCATTTATTTATTTATTCTCTTCAAGATGAAGAAACTGTTGGAGTTTTTGAGCAGAAAAATAGAGAAGAAATTACATCCATACCTGGCCTCTTCGATTCTCTTGTTCACAGTTTCTGGTTCTTGTTCAAGCAAGAATAATGCACCCCCGCTACGGGTCTTTGCAAGCATTCAATTTTTCCGGGCCAAAAAGGGTACCTCCCCCACCCCACGCCACCCCTGGCCGGAAACCCCAAACAAGATAGTATATATGAATATTTACATTACATTTATCTACCTCACATTTTAATTGAAAGGGCGGTCCTTGATATTTAGCCATTGTTGTAATTACATTTCAAGTTTTTTTACCACATATTTTTATCATTAACTTTTCATTTATGTCAGTATTGAATATTCCTTTTCAAAATTTATATTAGCCCACTATTAAATAAGAAATAATTTGTGGCATTTTTGTTTTAATTATTATTGATATATACTTATATATATAAAGAACAATGAGCAAATAAATTTTTTACACTATCTTGACATGTGCTTTGAAAGAAAATTGTGGTCGAAGATTGAAAATGTGTTAACCGGTTAAAATTTGAAGATAAAAAATACGATCAAGATATTACGTATATAAATATTATTACTTTAAAACAGTAAGGATTTTCAATACAATTAATTCGTGATGTATTTAGTAAAATTTGTACTGCTAATATAACTATACTTATACTATTTTTATCCGTCTTAAAAAGATAGTTCACTTATCATAATAAATATATTTTAATTTTAGGTTTTCATTTTCATATATGCCACTAATTAAGGCTAATTGGCGCTATATAACCTTATTACCTTACCGAATAATACTGTGTAGCACAAGTGGTGCTTGGCACCAGTCTAAGTGGTATCTAATGTGGCATTAAATGATAAATGGAATTAAATGAATAAATAAATGATCCACTTAATTCAATTTATCATTTAATGTCATCTTGATATGGTGTCAAGCACCAGTGATGATAAATAGCATTACTCTACCTTACCCTATTGTGCAATTTAACCTTAATTTTTGAAATTTAGTGATTTTAACCCTATATCTCTCTTCTTTTTTTTTTTTGCATAGTCTGACCTTTTTAACTTAAAAAAACTATAATACTCTTAAATTCTAATTTAACTAAAAGTTAGTAAATAAAAATAGATAAAAAAATTAAAAAACAATTTGATTGTATTAAAAAAATTAATTTGAGGATGTAGGGATAATAAAAGGGGCAGACATAATTAATATGTGAATTGAGTAATGCATATCGACTTTTTAATATTCTATCAATTCATTTGTTATATTTTTCTATTTAGATTTTTTTCTCATTTATATAACATTTTTATTAGTTTTAATCAAATATTTTAGCCATTGCTACAAGGAACTCAGTAATATTTCAATAAGAAATACTTAAATTTAAGATTTGTGAATATGACTTATTTATTTATTTATCGGGTATTAATTTTAATTTATTTTAATTTGAGGGTATTGTTGTCTTTTTTAACTTGAAAAGGGTATATTGCGCCAATTAGCCCATTAATTAATGTAGTTATTACCTACATCAACTGCTTATATATTGAAATTATTTTTAAACTATTAATGAGATATAATGTTATATATAGAAAAATACAAGTAAATTTTAATGTTCCAACTATATTAGCTATCATTCCTTAATATGTGTGAAATTAATCAGTGGACTATCTTTGTGAGGCGGGTGGAGTATTTCTGTTTACACTTATTGTTATTAATAAATGCATGTATCATATGGTTTAAATTTATTCCACTAATTAATTAATTAATTTAATTAAAGAACAAATTTAAGTTTTTTTCAAGTTAGATCATTGGAGATTTCCTATTCTACTAGTTAATTAATTGATTTAATTAAGAACAAATTTAAGTTGTTTTCAAGTTTGATCATTGGAGATTGACTAATGTATATGGTACCAAAGTATAAAGTTCGCAAGAACGCAATTCAACTTGAGGATTTTCAACTATTATAGCTTCTCCAATTAGAGTTGGGCATCCGATCTAGAAATCCAGAAAACCCGATCTTACCGACCCCGATTTGGGTCAGATCAGGCCGGGTTGAGTGGGTGGGCGGGTCGGACACAGTGAGAGAACGGGTAACCCGACTTGGGTCGAGTCGGGTTACGGGTTTAATGGGTGAAACCCGCGAAACTCGACAAACCCGACCCGGACACCCCGAGTCCGGGTTCGACCCGACTTACATTCTCGGGTTCAACCCAATTTCTTACTTCTTTTTTTATTTTTTTTCATAT
>CAVNYN010273434.1:0-10158 GCA_963692815.1 Nyctanthes arbor-tristis
TATGATAATGTATCATATTATGATCGTCAAGTGTTAAAAATAATTGAATCATGTCTTTTCTTTACTGGTTGATGATTTTTCTGAATTTTGGTTTGTGTGATATCTTCATCCAATTTAGTAGTTCTTACCTGAAAACTGAATCACTTAATCCTAGGAAGGTAAGAAAAGAGAATAATCTTATTTTTCAAAACTTTGGGATCTTTATGAGTGATGTTGGATTACTTGGTAGCATGTTGTAATTTTATAGAGTTATATTCAATTTGAACTTGACGACACGTGCAACGCACGTGCCATAACTAGTATAAAATAAAAGAGCTGGTCTATGCGTCCGATGGTCGTCGCTATTTTGTCAGCTAGCTTCGGTGTCCTTTTTTTTCTTTTTTTTTGCCTCTTTTAGTACACAGTGTCAACAGTCATCTACAGATCTGCTCTTCTCCCACTGGCGGTACCCAATTACCCCATTTCTCTTTCTTCCTCTGGTAGTACGCGCGAGTCTCTCTCTCTCATTTTGGACCACAGATTTTTGAGATGCTCTTCTCTCTTCTAACCTTTCTCGCTGTGCTCCTTCTCTCCCGTACCTTTGCTCGTTGAATCCTCGCTCTGTCTCTTTCTTCTTCGTCCACCAGCCCCACCAATTAAGGTAAAAAAGCGTCGATTCTCTCTATTTTGAGTTGGGTTAGTCAGTTATTTCTTCGATTTTATGAGTTTTAAATATTATTCTTGTTGTTTTTCGCTTGGTTTTTATTTTAGATTTTGGGGTTTTGTTCAAGCTTCAAGTTTCGTAAATAGTTACAAGGAGTAGTTTGTTTTAGTTGTTGCTGTCTTTTTATATAGCTAGGTATTGCTTCTTCTTCTTTTTTTTTTTTTTAAGCAATGCATTGATTAGCTTGTTCGGTTGTGGTTACATTGAGTTGTTCAAGAACCTTGATAGGTCAATTGCTTGGTTTTTTTTTTTTTTTTTATCTGCAATACATTATTATGTAAATGTATTTGATAATATAATGAGTAGATGAACAGAGAACTCTCGGAAAACTTAAATGTGGTTTTAAGATTGAAAAGGTAGCAGCAGTGCACGTTTTGCATAGAAGGTGAAGTGAATTCGTTTTGTGTTGTTCTTTTTTTTTTTTTGGTTTCTTTGTGAGGGATATTAATGAATTCTCATTTAGGCCTTTTTTGGCTTTATCGTTTTCAGTTTGGTTTGAAAGCAGCTAAAATCGGTACTTAAAATTTGATCTCTGTAGGCACAAGGTTGTGAATTTGCTTTCTTGGTAAAAAACAGCTTCAAGAGAATTAGCCAAGGTACTATGGATTTCGTTTTTCTCCTAAATATGTTGTTCTTGAAAATACTTTGTTGCAAGTAATTGCTGATTTTTTTTCCTTGGGTTATCAAATTTATTTAGTTTTTACTCCCGATCTCACTGTTAGAAGTTCTCTATTCCCAGAAACTTTAATTTTAAAGAAAAAAAATATTTAGAAGTTTACAAACTCTTAATTACAACCCCACCTTGCTTTGTGCAACGTTCTTTTTGGTGGACACACCATAGATGCCGCCAAGAATAAATTACAGGCGAACCAATACCATCCTTCGCATCCTTGGCCATCTTAGGTACTCAATCGATCCTTTTATCTTTTTCCATTTTTTTACCGCTTGTTTTTTTCTTCTTCTTTTTTTTTCATCTTTTTCTCTTTTCAACACGGTGTTTAAACTTGTGCTTATAATTTTTATCTTTTGATTGACGCCTTGATGAAGATTGTTCCTCGAATCTACTTGTGGAAAGATTTTTTTTTTAAATTTTTAAATCTAATATTTTGAAGTTTGAAGATATGAGACTGCTCATTTTTGTTATATTCTGAATTTTTTTAACTGTTTAGGACTATTTGATTGGAGTTGGACCAGTTAAAGATGGATCAGTTGGGCAAGTATTATGTATTATCTTGATTCCTTTTAAGTTATTTTTCCTGTAGTTAATTATGGAGTTGCTCTTAGTTCATTGTAGATAATCAGTTGGGCATGTATTATAATGTACATGAAAATATAGATTTTCACAAAATAGATTGCTGGAACTAATCAAGAAATATGGAGTTCATGTTTAAACTACCACTGCTATTTTCATTCTTATTTCATTATTAGTGTTCACAAAGTATTTTGTTTAAAAATAGAATTAGACTTTGTGAGAACAAGTGGTCGAGATTTGTGCAACACATCAAATATGTGGATGTGATTCTGTTTGTAAATAAAAATGGTTTGTGAACATAACCAAGTGAAATTTTCTGAGATATACAGAAACACTCACACCATATTGAACGTGGATGGGTTTCCAAAGTTGTTGATTTGCATTCATCTACAAATATTGCAATCACATACGTTATCCTCTTTCTTTATGTTGATTTGCTCTTTGGTTTTGAATGAACTGCACAATTTTGGTGACTTTGGTTTCAATGTATATAGTCAAGTTATGTTTGGCTAATATAGAATTAATATGTATGGTCAAACCTCCCATTTCAGCTTTTAAGTTACAGCGAAAGAGACCATGTTAGTCTGCCACTTTTAGTTGTTTTCATTTTCTGAATTTTTATTTTGAACTTCTCCTTTTTTGCCACTTTAATCTTAATAAAAATTTATGAATAGTCATTGGTTCTCATACTAGGTGTCGGAAAATGCCCTTCCTTCAATTGCCTGGAATCTCACGCACACTCTGTCATTTGGGCCATAGAAAATTTTCTCTCTCTAGAATGTTCACAATTTATCTACACTTGGTGCTCTTTGGTCCTCACTTCTTCAGTTCTTCCAGCCAGAAATTGATTATTTCTCCCATTTTCTTCTCCAAATTCTTGCGAATTCATTTTAGTTTCCAATTTTGTGTTTCTCGGTTGATTTTCTCAATGGTTTTCTATGATTTAGTGAGTTATTTTCCATTTTATATAATTTGTTTGGGATTTTAACTGATTTTGGTGTTGGATGCTGAGTAAAGGAAAATGATAAGTCCAACGAAGTATAAAGCTTTGCATTTCATCCATGGGAGATAGCCTTTACTGTGTTGCATGTGAGCGCTTTTTCCCCCTTTTTTTTTCTCCCTTGAATTATGTTGCCGGACTAATAAATTTAGTTTTGAATATATTTATCTAGGATCAGAATTTGTATGTTGTTCCTATTTTCTAGATCTCAAATTTCCCATTCATTTTTAGGGTAGAAACATTAGGAATTTGGCTTAGTGTTGGGAATTTGGCTTATTAATACTGCTTTTCTTCAATAAAATGGGCTATTGACTAATTATACTTGGCTTTTTGAGGAACTTTGGTACTGATAATTGGATGTTAAAATACATGTGTGCAAAGCATTCTTAGAATGCTATACAAAATTTGCTTAGGAATTTATCCTGGAATTAATTAATAGTTCACCCCTGAATTGAGAATCTAGCTGTAGTTGAGTAAATAAGTTGAGATTATATATAATCCTTACATCTAAATGAGGAAGTTCTAGACCTCGAACTATTAACTTGACCAAGATATTGTGTATTAATCATATAAAGCATATTCTAATGCAGTGTCATGGCATTTTCTTGGAATTAGAATGCTTTAAAGTAGTAGAAATATCTGATCCTGGAGAATAGTTATGCTCAACAATAACTTTTTTGCAAACGTACTTTGCTGCAGACGTTCTCTGAAACTCAAAATGTTTTGATTCTGTAGAAGGTTGAAGCATGGAGAGTAAATGTTCAAATGCAAGGCATTGATCTTGATCATCGTTATTTATTGTTTGTTTTTTTCCAGCTTCTTTGACTTGTTATAGCATTAGTTGTGGATTGAATTGAGACTTTTAGGATTGGTTGTGAATGTTTCCCTACTGGTTATTCATCAGTTAGGCTTGATATCTTCCGATCTATCCTACCATACTTCATAATTTTGCATTTTTCTATTCGGATTTTGTCCTTTTCTCAATTTGAATGCAAATTATACAATTAACTTTGCTCCCTCTGAATATAGCGGTGAGAAAAATGATTATGCTCTCTTGATCAAACTGAAAAAGGTAATCTGTTTAAAATAGCTTTATTATTGTTGTTGTTGTTGTTGTTGTTGTTGTTGTTGTTGTTGTTGCTGCGAATTTTGTTTAGATCATATATTAAGTTAAAGTAATTTAAGGATTTTAATGGTTATTTACGGTCATATGTGTTTGGATGGGTATTTACATCTGTTTAATTTTGTGTCATTAACTAATTTTTAGTGTCATTCTTAGTAAGTGAATGCTATTTTTTTTCATTTTTGCTACTAATTGATGCCATGTGAATCTTTTTTGTTAGACTGCATTTTTTTAAAAAAAAAATCTATTTTAGGGTTTTTAGACATTGTTGTATAATATCAATTATTATAAAAGTATAATAAGAGCATAATAGTGTTTTAAGAATATAAAGAATCCGCTGTCTCTATCTTTAAACAGAATAAATTCAAGTCTAGAATACAATGCTCACTTCTGGGACAGAAATCATGCTTTTGAAGATAAAGAATGCAAATTTCTTTAGCTTGGAAACCTTATATCAACCAGCTTAGTTGACCTTGTATTAACAAAAGGCGGGAAATTTAACAAATATTGCTTTATTTACAAAAGAACCCTGTAATGTTGCTTTGAAAATTTAACAATAGAAAGATTGGAGTTATTTCTTTCTCAACTGATCTCTAATGGCCACCAGAATAACTGGTTCACCATGTCTCAACCACCATGGCAAAGATTCCCAAGATTGCATTTCTAAGATTCTTGTTCATTCAGCTCCTTGTGATCAAGGGTAGATGCAAGATCGAGAACGCTAATTATTTCTCCAAGATTGGAGTTAATTATAAGACTTCTAAGTAAGTATCTTCTTCTTTTTCTCTCTTTGTAATCTTCCATTGATTTATGACATTGTTGGCTGAAAGTAATAATAAAAATAAGATCGGAAGAGCAAAAGTTCCTGAAGTTGCACAAGTGTGTTCAAAATGGGTAGATTTCAGCCACAAGCATCAGCTTATGAGTGTTCATCATCTTCGTCATGGTAAACTTTCTTTTGAATATAGAGTTGAATATGATATTCAAGCAAAATAAGGTGTCCAGATTCAAGTCTTTCGGCCACTTCTTCATATAGATCATATTTTGATATTTAGTACATGTATCATGCATTGGATGAAAAAATAACTAATTGGTTCAGCTCGCTTTGGAGCTATTAAATCAAAAAATTCAGTTTTTGTACCATTTCCAACTAAAATATGATCCCGTGAATAGGATGGTTCTATGGCGAAGGTTATACACATAAGATGTCAAAATTTTGACTCTAAAATCGGAGCCCAAATCGAGGTAAATTTGTTGAGGTAAATTTGCTTGCAAATTGTTGTATTTGAACTTTATTTCATTCTACTTATTCTAACTTATACATTATGTAATCTTCTTTTGCAGTCTCAAGATTGATTTTGATATGCTTGAGAAGAACGCCAAAGAACCTGGAGAACAGGTAACCTTGACATTTGATTATCAGTTCAGTTTAGGCATATTGTAATCAAATTGAATGTCATTTTAACTTTTTCATTTTTTTGGCCTGTTGGTTTTCTTCTTCATATAGTCAACTATGATGATTTGGGTTTCTCACATGAATTTAAGTCACGTACTCAGTTCTTAAATTAACATTAGTTTTGTTTCCTTCAATTAAATAACTTCTCCTATCATCAATGTGCTTATATATTGAATTTGTTCTTGAATTTTATGATTATTATACTTCTTCTATAGACAAGAGAGCATGTGTTTTCATTTTAATCGGTAGTTTAATTTCATGTTTTATTCTTGTTTGTCATATATATAATTTGAAGTTTATTTTTTTGTGCATATTTAATTTGGACTTCTTAGAGAATTTTGTTCAACAGTGCATTGTGTGGGATGGTATTTAGTTTTGTTTTCAGTTAAAGAAGAATGACATCTTTATTTTTTCTCCCCCTTGTGATTCCTTATTGTATTTCTAATCTTAAAGGGTTAATTTCACATATCGTCCCCAACCTTTGTAGTTAGTATCGGCTTGGGGCGAGGGATTTACCCTCTTTTGGCTGCCGATTCCATGTTATAGAAATTAGCTAATCGTGGTATGAATTTTTCAAATTTTATTTTAGTATGTTTCAATTCAATCTTTTTCCCCCTCGTTAACAAAATCAAACATTTGCTCAGTTCCAATTAAATTTACGCCAAATGAGGATATAAAGAACATGGAGCTTTATTACTACTGATATAGCTATTGCTTTTGCCATGTTCATGTTGCTCTTGAATTGAAAGGTTTCATTTTCCATGCCCCTTTGATCAATTGAATTTTTCATTTACTTTAAATTAATTATTCATAGCTAATGTTGAAATTATCAATTTTTAATTGTTGAAGATAATGATACTATTTACAAACTGAAAATCAATAGGTCTAAAATATGTAGCACTTGCTCAGAGGAAACTGGATAACTCCTGCTTTTGTTCCCCTCCTATTTGCTATCTGTATTCTTATATACTCTAAAGACCTCCAAGTCGATCATGATCATATTAATTTTTATGTCTGTATCTTTTCCGGATTGTAAAGTTTTTGAAGCATTATCCACTTTCTGTATCTTTTCCGGATTGTAAAGTTTTTGAAGCATTATCCGCTTGGATATGTTCCTATCGTGGATGGTGATTTTGTGGTTGCTGGCTCTTTTGCTATCCTTTCATTACTACAATATAGAATTGATTAATTTGTGAATTTAGCATAGTTTAACCTCATGGTCATATGTAACATTATTGATTGATGACTGGAGAGAGTAATGGTATAGAATCTAGAAAAGAAGTATCCTCAGCCCTAGTTGTTGCCAAAAGTTCTTCAGAGAGAAGCTCTCAACTACTAAGTGAAAATGTCCCATTTGATAGATTCTTCCATTTAATTGTACTTGTAGTGTCTATATATTCTTATGTATGTATCTTGCATTAGTTTTCAAGTAAAGGTTTTCATAGTTCAATAATGACAAATGATGAAACTACAACATATCTATACTAAAGAATGTAAAGTATAAACACAACGCGTGCAACACACGTACATGTCACTAGTATACATAAGTATGAAACAAATTTGAGTTGATTGGATTCGTTAATTTAGTTTCAATTAAGCAAACTTATATTTCTAGTTATTACCAAATAAATAAGAAAAAAAGCACTAATTAACACTTGATTTCTAGATAAATTAGACCTTTTCTTTTGTTTGGTATAATTACCTATAATCAACTACTAGAAAATAGGGTATCACCGATGAAATTTTCCGACGGATGAAAATCCGTCAGAAATTTCTGACAGAAATCACGTTCCGTCGGAAATTTTGAACGGAATCAAAGTCCGTCAGAAATTTCTGACCGAACGTGATTTCCGTCGGAAATTTCCAACGGCATCCAGTTGGCCGTTGGAAAGTTCCGATGGAAGTCCGGGCTGTCGGAAATTGGTTGGTCAGAAATTTCCGGCGGCTACCAAATGGCTGTCAGAATTTTCGAAGGCGACCAAAAGGCCGTCGGAAATTCCCGACGGACTCATGAATACAGTCAGAAATTTTCGACGGAAAGTCATTTCTGTCGGAATATCCTTAAAAATATATTTTAATTGCGTTTTATAAAACCTTGAAAGTTTTCTTTCTTTATTAACTAGATTTTTCACCCGTGCGATGCACGGGTAGAGATCTAGTGAAAAGTCATACATCAAAAGTAGTTTTATAAAAATTTAGATATTCGATGTCATAAAAGAATATAAAAACTATGACAAATTTATAAACATAGTTTGTATTGTAAAAGGAAGTCTTGGCTCAAATGGTATCAGAATTTTTCTTACAATAAAGAATTTGTCACCTGCATCTGATCCAAATAGAAGTTTTTGCTAAATGATGCGATATCTAGGTCTTGAGATTATAAGTCTTGTGCTATTACACAATATAGTCGAATGACAAAAATTCCGTAACTGCGAGGAATACTGATATTTAATTTTAACTTATAGTTGAAAATTCTAGAGTATCATATCTCATTTAAGAATTCGAATTGTAAAGTAAAATGGTACAATGATAGCATGGTCATCTCTACGATGCATGGCATTAAATAAAAATTTAATTAAAATTAGATGTCAAGATAGAGAGTTAATTACCCAAAATGCAACCATACTTTTAAAAAGTTATCTCACATGTCATTGTACTTTAAAACTCACATGTCATTGTACTTTAAAACTCACAACATATGTCACTGAACTTGTGAAAATTATCCCGTTTGTCACTCCGTAAACAACCCGTTAAAAATGTAACGGACTTGATAACATGGCTAACGGAATTACCACGTGACATCTTGGGCTTTAATTTTTTAACCAGATGTCGACGGAGTGGCAAATTAAATAACATTTTCACAAGTTTAGTAGCATATGGGGTGAGTTTTAAAGTATAATGACATTCGAGATAGTTTTTCATAAGTATAGTAGCATTTCAGGTAATTAATTTTGTTGCATCATTGTTTTTTATGAGAAATGTATCTATAATATTAGACGACCGCTTTATGATACATAGCAGATCGTATATTGAATCTTAAATTATTCTTTTACTTTTCCCCTTCAGTAAAATATGTTATTTAGAGTAATCATTTTCTTATTATTTGAGACTATAATTTGATGATGATAAGGTAATAATGCAGCATTCAAAAAGTAACATTCTTGTAATTACGTATATAACTTTAATCATATAATTGTTGATAATTAAAGTAGAGAGATGTAATTCCTATTAAATTAAAGTTCTTGATCTAATTATTGACAGTTATCATTTATCCATTTGTAAGTAAAGTAAAAATCCAGTTACATTTGATACGGATTCATGTTGTTATAATTTTTGCTTCTTTTTTTTCTTAGTGACAACGGAAACAAAAAAGTATTCGGATTCCTTAGTGAGAACGGAAACAAAAAAGTATCTCAGATAATTGATAAAATAAAAGAGATTCATATAATTCACTTTGACAATAAATTTTAATAGCACAATTCAGGTTGTGGAGAGAGCCAGGAAGAATATTAAAAGATAATGTAGTTGATTGAATTGAGCTCATATAGAAAAACATAAAAAAATATTCACATGGCACAACTCATTTGTAGCATTGTAAAAGAAAATAGTATCATATTTTATATTGTATCAGTGCATACTTTAGATGAAAAGTTGAAAATGAAAATAAAATAAAACTATCACTAAATACAGCAAACGAAGTCTCTTAAAAGACGGGATGCCAAGATATCAATAAAATATCATACAACACCAATGGTGGAATCGAAAAAAGTCTAATTCATGCGTTGCACATATACGTGCCATCAAATTTGTATAACAAAATCAGTAACATAAAATTTTAATTTAGCATTTGATGCGTTAAATTAATGTTTTATTAATAACATACTAATAGTCACCTTTTGGTGTTCGATAAATGCTTTACTATATTTTATTTTTAAATCACCTAACTTATTTAATATTATTAGTTAAAAGTCTAATAAAATATATTAGGCATGTACATACCGTATTCAATCGATACCCATTTAGATAAAAATTCTCATACTCATATAAAAAGTACTTTAGACATACCCCTTTTAACTGGATAATACCTCATGTCCCTACATATCCTTTTAATTGTATGAGGCTTCACTTTATATTGTGCAAATACCCATTATATCACATTGTTATTTTAGTCTAGCAAATTACAGATGAAATCTTTAAAAAAATAACATGATTTTATAATGACAATCGTTAGAGTTATAAATAATTAAGTTTAGAGTGTAAATGACATATTTAATATAAAATAAAAATTTTAATCATTGATGAAGATTTTTATTTTATGGCTAAGGTTTAAAACAATGGTTTTAAATAAAATTCTTTATTAATTATTAGGTTTTTATAACACACAAAAAAATTACATTAATCAAATTTTATTTTAATAGAACCAAAAAAAAATTTTAATAAACCGCATTTTTTAATAAACAATGAATATATATTATGGTCTAGAAAAGCAGTGTAAAAAATTTTATATTAATTGACACAGACAAATAAATTTATAGCATAAATGACATATATGAAATAATATAACAAAAATTTTAATTAATAAAAAGCCTCAATGCATGAAAAGGAAAATGCGATATTTTTTAAT
>CAVNYN010273435.1:0-29396 GCA_963692815.1 Nyctanthes arbor-tristis
TTTTCCTTGCCAAGTTCTACGGTCGCGCCGGCCTCTTTAACCTCATCGATTCCGGCCCGGATCACTTGCAACCAGGTAATAATTGTAAAATCCTTATGCGTCACGGTTAATTCCCATTTTGGCTACTAATTTTGTAAGTAATTTTTGCTATTGCAGCGATTTTTAGATCTTTGCTATATGAAGCATGTGGAAGAATTGTCAATCCCATATATGGTGCCACGGGTTTATTGTGGTCCGGAAACTGGCATCTTTGCCAGGCGGCGGTTGACGCGGTGCTCAGCGGCGTGTCGGTGGCGCAAGTATCTGTTGACTCAGCGGCGAGTACCATGATCAGTCCACCGTTCAGGGCTGGAGATATTCGGCACGTTAAGTCCAAGGATGAAAACTCGGGGGCGCGTGTTGTGCACAAGGTCAAGAAGCGTGGCCGGTTCAAGAAAGTCGCGGCTAAGCCGAAGTTGAGGGCTGGCTCACCGGATGATGTTGATAAGGCGGCTCGGGTCATGTGGAGTTGGTGTCATCAGGAGGCAGAGGCGGTGGACGTTAGCTCGCCGAGCCGCGACTCCGGGGTGAGTCAAAGCAAACAGGAGAAGCCGCCCAGCCGGGATTCGGGTTGTAGAGAGGATGATAGCGTGTCCGTTGAGACAGTGGAAGCATCGTTGGCTGAATCGGGTAGCCGACAGCCGATGGGGGTGCAGTTGAGTTGGAGTTGACGCTTGGATTTGAGCCAGCAAGGAAGAGTTAGTGCGACCCATAGAGGGAGATAAATAAATCGACGGCTGTGGACATGGCACGTGCAAGATGGAAATGGAGAAACCAGTTTTGGCCATCCAATAGTTATAGTGTTCTTTTATTTTATTTTAGTTTTTATTTATTATTTGTTTTAGTGCTTTTAATTATTTTTTGGTGTAAAAAATGTAGGCATAACTGAAAGTTGAAATGTTTTGCTATTAAAAATATGGGTAATTTACGCCTAACGTCCTCAAACTTTCAAAAAGTTAGAGGTTTCATCCACAACTTTTAATTTTACTTGTGTAGATCCCTAACCTTTCCCAAAATTCCCACCCCAAGTGCCATGGATGGAAACCATCCATTTAGCCGTTAGTTAACTCCCGAAGTCCAATTCTAATAGATAAGGCCAGGGGTAATTTTGCCACCACACATTTTCCTCGACTTCCCTCCAAATCCAGTGCCATCTTCCCTCCAAAAGTCCCTACACGCACACACACATATTATTTCTTCAGTGAACTTCTCACAATCCGAAGAAAAATTCTAATGGCAACTCTCAAACCAACTTGTAGGTGTGGAAACAGAATGCACTTCAAGATAAAATAACCACATATTGGAAGATGAAATAAGAGGACTTGAAGAAGAAAACAGAAGGATTTGGGCCGGAGGTGGAGCGTTGGATAATTGGTTTGCTAAACCCAAATTTGTTATTACTGTGGTGGTCGTGCTTCGTGTCTGGAAGCTGCTAAATTAGGCTACGCTATGTGTAATTGTTCTCTTTGCTTTACCTCTACGTACTCTAGTGTTAAGGTTTGTGTATGCCTATTTGGAATGAAGGTATGAAGATTTAGTTTTAGCTAATCTTGCTTGCTCTAAACGAGGGGATGGGTGGGGAAATTGTAAAACATTGGGGATGTATTCTGTAACAAGTTGTAAAGGTTGAGGACAGGATGTGTTAAGGAACTAAAAGGTTGGGGACGTTAAGTATGACATCTTTAAAAGGTTGGGGATGTTACGTGTAACAGCTTTAAAAGGTTAGAGACATAATGCGTAACAAACTTTGGAAAAAAAATCTGCAATAGTTCCCCAAGAACGCGATCTGCCTGCATTATTTTCAGATCGGAAGCAAACAGAGAGAACTTGCTACGCAACTGTCTGCAGCAATAATCACACATCCTAGCATATCTATCTATATTTATAACCCAACAATCTAAGTAGTTCATTCAAACAGCCCCCACTGACATTTCTCAAAACAGAAGGCAAAACTTAAGGAACAGAGCAACCAAGCAATAATCAAAGCAACAAGAAGAAGAACAAAAAAAGACCGATTTCCCAATTTTTTCTAGCCTAGTTAGAAAGACACCATTAAGGATCAAAGCAACCAATCAATCAAGTTACCAAAAAAAAAAGCCGATTTTCACGCCCCAAGAACAATATTATAGCAAGAATCGGTTCATTCTCTACACAAAATTACTACAAACCACTGATTTTTCACACTCTTACCGTAGTTAGGTGCGACCTCGTCCTCTTTTCGCAGCCTGCAGCACATCGTTACCTCTTGCAAGGCTGTGATCCTCCGGGTTTAACGCAGAAGATGAGTTCCGGCCATTTCTCTTCACCGGACAATGCTGGAAAGTCCTCCGATTTGGAATTTTTCACTGATTCGCAGTAGCTATTTCCACCTATTTCGCAGCCGTGATGAGCAACATTGAGGGTTTTAGTGGGTGTGTTCGGTTGCGCTTGAGTGGGTGTGTTCGACTGCCAGAGAAGTTTTTGCTTCTAGAAATATCAGTGTTATGATTTCATATATTGAAGTTTGAACCAAGTTACAATCATAGGGTAAGGTTTAGTTGAGGGAAATGTGTGGTGACAAAATTACCCTTGGTCTTCGGGAGTTGACTAACGGCTAAATGGATTGTTTCCATCCATGGGGACTTTGGTGAGGATTTTGGGAAAGGTTAGGGATCCACACAAGAAAAGTTAAAAGTTGGGGACGAAACCTTTAACTTTTTGAAAGCTTGGGGACATTAGGTGTAAATTACTCATAAGACAACCAGTCACAAAAAGTAGGATAATTTACACCTAACGTCTCCAACCTTTCAACTTTTAATAAATTACGTCCCTAATCTTTAATTATACTTCTGGGGGTCTCCAACTTTTCTCAAAATCCCTAACCAGGTCCTTATAGACGGAATCCGTCAATTCTAGCCGTTAGTCTACTCTTTGACCGGGGGCAATTTTCACAAAATAAAAAAAATCAATATTTTAATTAAAAATAAAAATAAAATAAAAAATAAAAAACGCGGGATGGGGACTCCCCCCAACCCGCTGCCGGAAGTGGCTGCCGGGGAGAGTCTCCTCCTGTTCTTGCTACAGAATAGGGGGAGAAGGCTCCACCCTGCTGCCATTTCTGGCAGCCAGACTGCTAGAAATGGTAGCCGTGGGGGAGCCTTCCAAGAACGGGGAAAGAGACTCCCCCGACTGTCACTTAGGGCTGCCGGATGGCAGCAAAAATTGCTACCATTTCTGTTAGCTAAAGGGCTGTCGGAAACGGCAGCGGGTTGGGAGGGAGTCCTCACCTCACGTTTTTTCTTTTTTTTTTTTAATTTATTTTTAATTAAAATATTAATTTTTTGTATTTTGTCAAAATTGCCCCCGGTCAAATAGTAGACTAACTGCTAGAGTTGATGGATTCCGTGCGTGGGGACCTGACTCGGGATTTTGGGAAAGGTTGGGGACCCCCAGAAGTAGAATTAAAGGTTAGGGACGTAATCTATTAAAAGTTAAAAGGTTGGGGACATTAGGTGTAAATTACCCCAAAAAGTATATTTTTAACTTATAAGTAAACAAATTTACTTCACAAACATGAAGTTTGTTTTAAATGTTATAAATAATAATAATAATTCTTTAGGGGGTGCAAGTTTTTTTTAAAAATATAGGTAAAAATTTAAAAAAAATACAAATTTCTTTGGAAAATCAGTAATTTATTTATTAAAATTAGTTAAATTTACCTTCAAATAATTGACTATAATTTAATTTCAAATAATAATTGATTATGTATAAGACTTACAATTTACTTAATCTTATCATGTATTTTGAACAAGTTGATTATTTCACTAATATGTAATTTAAGGTTAAATTTTAAGGTAATCACATGCGACTCAATTACTCAAATAAGTTCTATAAGATTCATTTTAAGTGTATATTTTTTGAGTTCACATATACGATCTTTATAGAAGTATATTCTTATACTTGTTATACGAAAATGAAAGTAATTTAGTTTAGGTATGCTAAACTAAAGTAAATAATATCAGAATTAATTATTACACGAGAATAAGTTGTAAACAATCCTTCAATACATGAGAGGTAAGCAAGTGACAAAATTTGTATACTATATTTGAATGTATCTTACGTCTTATTTATATCATTTACTCTAATGATACACTTTGTATGAAACTATTCGTGTTTAATTGAGCCCTATGATCGGTCCACCACAGGGATGCAATATACTAATTATATATCACAACTATATACGAACGTTAGCTTCATATTATAAAAAAGAAGAGAAGGAATAATGGTCTAATTATTTTGAAACGTAACAATATGTACACTTTCACATCAAAGATGTATTAATAAAGGGTGAAATGGACGCAACTAACTATTGGCCAACAAAACAAAATTTGAAGTGACAGGATCGTGTTGCTAGTAAAATTACTCCAGGGGCCAAGTGAAAACAACGTTTATATGTTAGGTACTAATGTTGCAAATCTCGCATCATAAATCGAGCCCCCAATTCCCGCATTCCCTTTCTCATCTTATTGAGGGAGAAAAAGTGATAGCAAAATTGGAAGAAATCAGGTGAAATGGTTCGCAAGAAGGGAGTGTATTTCAGTGATGAGGGTGCCCCGGATGACTTCGACCCGGATAACCCGAACAAGGACCCGGTTGCGGCGCTGGAGATGAGGGAGCATTTGGTGAGGGAGAAGTGGATCGACATCGAGAAGGCCAAGATTCTGAGGGAGAAAGTGAAGTGGTGTTACCGCGTTGAGGGCATCAACCACCTCCAGAAGTGCCGCCACCTAGTCCATCAGTACCTTGACGCAACTCGCGGCATCGGATGGGGCAAGGACCACCGTCCTTATTCCCTCCACGGTGCCGTACATTTCTTTCCTTGATTTGGAAATTCTTCTGACGAATTCATTTTAGTTGTTACATAATTTATTTGGGTTTTCCTTTGTAGGTCCAAAGGTGGAGGCCGAGGCTGAATGAGTACTGATTGACTGAACCTTGTGTCCGAATAATTTCAGGTATTTTCACTTTTTGATTGATCTGTTCTGTTGTCATTGGTAGTAATGCATTCTTCATTGTTTTGTGTTATTTTGACTTTATCTGAAGAGTGATGGATTATGATATCTTGTTCTAATTTTGTTGCACAATTGAAAAATCACCAGTTTCGTCAAAGGTGGAGTTGGTAAATTTGTTACATACCTGAGCATATATATGTTCAAACCTAGGCTTTAGTATATGGAATGTTGGGACCAAATGTAGCCTTCCCTTTTCATTGTTGAATCCAATGGCTGTATAAACTTGGATTTCATACCTCTTCTTGTTATATTTAGTTTGCTTAAGCTCTTATTTTGCTAGTGAATCTTGAATAGCTAGAAAATGAGTTATTGGTTCCAATGCTTTGTGGAACAGGTAAGATTTTCTTTGCTGAAATAAATCCTTAAACCTATGAAACCTTGCAGAGCTCCGCAATTTCTGACACAGATTTAATCTCTAGAGTGTGCACCCAGTTATTTCCAATAGAAGAGAGCAGATGGTGTGACCTCAAATTAATGTTGTGATTAGTTCAAAAGCCAAATATCTGATCTGTTAAGATTTTTGGGGAGCCTCATTTTAGATGTATGTATGACTGCTGACATACAAAATTTATTCAAGTTGAACTCTGTAGATAAACATTCTTTAAATATCTTTCCTTCCTAGAAACAAAGATTCCTTCTGATATATGTTTCCATACTTCAATACGAACTAAGATTATCACCTCAAAGTTGTTAGTGTCTGTCTTCCAAACACCCTGCATCTTAGTTAATTAAATCACGTGGTCTACGATCATATACTACGGCTTGGTTCCTATAACCCTTTTAATAAGAAGGCCAATCATCTCTTATCAAGAACTAGAGTATATCTCATGATTTCCTTCAGGATAATATTAACATTTATTGCTAATTAGAATTGACCAACTTGTATGTGATTATAATTTCCTGATTTATAATCATATTGACATCCCATTCTGGATGAAATTTTGTTCCTGGAGTATAATAATATGATAAACGCTTGAAATCAGATTTAAATTTTTCTTTCCCCACTTAAATAATCTGAAGTGTGCTCGTTGAAACCATAATAATCCATTAGATTTGGAACTGGGTAATCTGCAATTGCTAATATTTAATTCCTCTTTTAGGTGTGTTCCCACCAGAGCATGGACCATGCTTTTGGGTTGTTAAGTAGTATGGATTGCTTTTTTCTTCTAATAGAGTAATTGATAGCCAAAAAATAATACAAATCGTTGATGCTTTGTTATTCCTAGTGTTCTTTTGCAGTGGGATTCAATTATCTATTGAAATGTTGGTTATATGGCTCATATCTCATCTTGTAATTTTTTTACAGGTAATTGGATGCCGGAGCAGGTTAATAGAAGAAGGGGTTGTTGAGATGTTTTACTTGATTGAGACTATTTACTATCCAGATTTGTCTTATATATTCACTCAGATGTGTAAGGCCAATGGTCAGCTGCTTTGGTTTTCATACGTGTTTTCTTCATGTTTGGAGCTACTAGTGACCTCAAACAAATGGTCCTTAACAAATGTAATAAATTGCTTTACTGCCACTTTTTCCCAGTCTTACAGATAAATGATATGAATTGCAAGGAAATAGCCATTTTGATGTTAGGTGAGATATTGGCTTTGGACTACACACACACACACACACACTCTCTCTCTCTCTCTCTCTCTCTCTCTCTCTTGCGCGAAGGTTGCTTAAACTGAGTTAATTGAGTGAGATTTCAATATTTAATGAGGATTTCTCTACTTGGCGGTCACACTTAATTCGAAGGATTATTTCAGAGGATTATTTGGAGGCAATAACAATTTAGCGATAGTTGTCGGGTCCCGCAAGGAATTCTTTGTTCAAGACTAAATCTTATTGTTCTTTGTCTATGATTGTAATAAAACATATCACAACTATTTCTTTGCACGCCCATAAATGAAATAAAAGCTGGTAAAGATTACAATGGGCGAAATGGGACAACTGCAAAGTGGAAATTATTTATTTATTTTTTTTTTTTGAATGACCCATTTTATTTGGTTTTTCGTGTTCACGATGTTAAAGGTATGGGTGATGGTGTCGTCACTGATTATTTCGATCAAGTTGATGTTATTCCCACACGTATTTGATAACAAACAACATATGAGATTATCACACCTGACTGTTCCTGTACTGTACTTGTTTTGGATTTGATCCCAAGACGGGCAGTGACAATAATATATCGGAGGAGTCCCTGTGACAACGTCAATCTTCTGGGCTATACACTCTGTTTGCACGGGTTGGGGTCCCTAAAGTGTACGACCGCCTGGCTCTAGGGCTGAGTTTGTTGTCAGTTGTCACCATGTGACACTTAAGTGGCTGCAATAGATTATTGGGAATTTAACGGAGTCCTCTGAATGACCATATAATATATGCAATCCCGCTATGAAAAGAACGTCCTTTCTTACACAGAGAGGACGTTCTTAGTTGGCAGGTGATTTGGCAAACAAACCGGGCCAGTGAGAGATGCAAGGCTGATTCATCTTTCCCCATTTTTAAAGTGATCCCACCAACCACAATACCCCCTCCAACATAAAAAACTCATAAACGCCCCCACCTCCCTTTAGCTGCAAATTGAGTTTCTATCTCCCCTTAAAGTCCATGCCAAAATTTTTACAAAGTGTCTCCTATAAGTGAGACGTTTCCAAATTGTATAATAGACAACACATGATAATCGAGGCGACATGCTACATGTTTCAACGGTGATTTACACATCTTTTTTTTTTTTAAGAGATAATTTACACATTCTGAAATAGCTTAGAACCTAAACTTGCTTACATAACTGTCGAACAACCACAAGAAGTTTAATATAAAAGTTACACCCCATTTTACAAAGCAAAATTGAACACTAATTGAGGGCAAATGTTCAAAACAAAGTCAAACTATATGTGCAAAATGTGGAATGCCGCCCACCTCCAAAATTAGCCGTGATCCTGGGGCGAGATACAAGCAAGTGCCTGAGATTATAAGAAAACATAAATTTAGGGATGATTATGCTTCAAATATAATGACGTAACTCAATTGCTATAGAGATTTTGACAAAGACTCTCCTATAAATTGGAATGAACCAATATGTAAAAATCACATACAATAATCTACCGGGACACAACAAAAAACCGACATCCATCCCGCCATCAACCACCAAAACAACACCACTATGAGAGCCTAATAAGTGCACAAGCGGTAACACCACCATGAGAGCCTAAATAAGTGCAGTAACAACACTACCACCAATCATTTAATTATTACCAGCCACAACTTGGCCATGATATATATAATTTCTTACAGCTTCAACCCAACAATTTCTTAATATTTGAATGCGGTTATGTATAGATCTCATACAAAGGGGGTCATTTGAGGAATAACCCCACAAGAAAATGTCCAATTTTCATACTTCAGCAAGCTTTCGCAGGAAAAAGAAAATAACTATAATTTTACATATCAAAGCCTTTGTTCTGATACAATATTCTCCATAGTTGAATTGAATTAGAAAAAGGTAAAGACCTAAAAATCCAAATACACAAAACATGAATCCATACCTTGAGTTTGAAAGAAAGAGGAGGGAGATCTTTATGGCGTCTAGTGGACGGCGAAGGTGGACTGTGGCGGCGGCGCCTCAAGCTTCACCGACCGTCTCTGATTCTCGACCGGAAGCTAACTAATTCATCAGAGGGCGTTTCTTCATAGAGGGCTGGGGGAGTTTTCGACAGCGTGCTATCCGATGGCTGCGCACAGCAGGGAACTATGGCCTTTGGGGAGGGGAGAGAGAAACTCGATTTGTAGCGAAACGGAGGGGGGAGAGTTTCTGAGTTTTCCATGTTGGAGGGGCTATTGTGGTTGGTGGGGCCGCGTTAAAAATGGGGAAAGATGATCAGCCTTGCATTTCTCTCAAGGGCCCTGTTTGTTGCCAAATCACCTGTCAACTAAGAACGTCCTCTCCATGTAAGGGAGGACATTCTTTTCATAGCGGGATTCATAATATATGTACAGTTTTCTTTCTATTATTGCATTGTTATTGTTATTATTACTGAAAATCAACAACATATTATAACCTCAAGTCCTAAGACAAGGAACTTGTCTCAGGATCGTTATTCTATGATGCTGTATTCATGATGTGGGAGATGCAGACCCTGCAAAGGTTGTCCGCTTCACAAATCGACCTTTCATTCGAGGCCTTTTCTCCGCATTCAGACGTGTGCTCTTCCGATCTCGAATCTTCTTTGAGAACAATCTTGTTCGTCTCTTTTCCCGGTACCTTGATACTCTTGCTCTTCTTCCAGCAATATCGCCCAATCGGCCTCCAAGTCTGTCACATGGGTTAGGGCCACCTCCTGGAAAGGTTTCCTACAAAATTTACATTGATCAAGCTTTAATTAGGAGTGCTATGATCAAAGCCACAAAATCGCTTAATTAATTTTCTTATAGCATGAATGAATAATTGCACAATACTCATCAAATCACAAGAAATCTTCCAGAAGTTCATAATTATTAGAAGATGCTTGGTAAATTAACCCTACCCTTTGCAAAATCTCATTGATCTCTCAATTAGTTGCACCAATTCATGTACCATATATATATATATATATATATATATATATCTGCACGCTAAATATACAGTTTAATCTTTTAAAAGGTGAAGTGATACAAGAAAGAATCCTTACCATGAAGTCAATAAGATTGAATTCTGGTCGAATTCCATTCGTCCAAGGCGAACCTTGACTAGCCCAAGCAGCGATAACTGCTTCGTGGTCGAGCCTTAAAAACATACTCCCACTAACTTCTGATTTGCAACCACGATAATCAGTTGTGGTCGCGTCAACAATAACCTTCTTCTCCTCAATATCTGCTTCTTCAGTCAATAATGGAGATGCACAATCACAAGTAGTCCAGTTGAATGTTTCCCTAGCCATATCCAATGCTGGATCCAAATGACACGCTATTACGGCTTTCATTTCATCGTCGTCCTCCTCAACCTTTACGTGTTTTTCCTCGGAATGGGCATCGAGTTTATGATCTTCCTCTTTACAATCCGTTAGTCTTCCCAACCCTAAATCAATCTCATGAGAAGTACTATCCTCATCAAGTCCGGTTCCTAATAAACTTTTGACATCGGCGGCAAACTCAGCCAGCTCAGAATCTGAAGCTACAAACTCAGGAATATTCAAATCATCACCACATCCTTTGTCAGGATCATCCAACAAAACATCCACAAACTCATGATGGTTCTCCATTGGATTGGATGCACCACCAAAAATGTCAGATTCAAACTGGTCATCAAACTCTGGGACCCTATAAAGAAGTTGATCCGAATTTTCCATGTCTTCACTGTTAATCTCCGGGACAAGAAGCAACGTGGTTTGTGACATATTCGTCGTCTTAGCATGTCGAGGAGTTCTCGCCTTTCGTGTGAATCCTTGGTACCAAGAAGGGGTGGAATCTTCATTTCCTTTGATTAGTTTATAAGTACTGCCCTTGAAAGATGAAAATTCGAGGCGAACCCTTTCGTGTCGACTAGCCAACTGGTTAGCCGAGTGCACCGATCTGTCGCAAGATTGGCAAAGAAAAGCGTCGTCCGCTGCACAATACCATCGAGCTCGTCGCCGTAAGCAGCTGTCGCAAGCTTTGGCCGTTTTGCCTCCGAGAGCACTTGAAATTTTACTCTCAGTATTCATCATAGAAATTGAGTTACAGAACAAATTGTGCTAAGATCTGGTCGATTGGCGTTTGGTAATTCAGTTAAAACGGTGAAGTTATAATTAGGAGCACTGTGCAACGGCCAATATCGACTATCTTGACGTATTTATATAGACGCAAACAACAAATGGGTCCAGTACATCCGGGGTCGCTAAATATTTTAGCAAAATTTGAGATCTTTTATGCAATAAAAAAAAAGGAAAAAGAAAAGAAAAACACACTCTGGACATTTATATACATTAATTTGCTACACGGTAATACAGCACCATTAGTTTGTCTATTCCTGCACAATTACCAACAGATCCGATTCTAATGACTGGTTTTTTAATCCCTAAAAATTATGCGAGATACATATTAGCTTCTTTTATCGAGCTTTTGTGTTGATCAAATTAATAAATATGAATTAAGCTTTCATTAACTCGACCACATAACCATGCACAAACAAAGTAACATTTCGCCAAAAATTTTATTTATTTGTTTATTATTTTTATTTTATAATAAGTACAAATTTCACCGGAAGTTGAGTAATGACTAATGACTAACAATATTTTGGGCCGAAAAAACAAAAAATTGTTCAATAATATGGCGCTTTTAGTATCACACTAGGGTCTTGAGTAGGAAATATTAACATCTTTTGGACCCATAAAATTTTGTTTTCTGGTTTTTGATTGGTCGAAGTTTAGAATTTATCCTAAATTCTGCAATCTTATTGGGTATCTGTCTTGATTTTAGGATTCCTCATGGGGTCCAACAGATAGGCAGCTGTTTCTAATCACCAATTTTATGGGAGTGGAGGGTGAAATTTCTTTTGTGGTTCATTTGAGCTTGTGAGAAAATTTGAATGTGATTATTTTGTGGTCCTTTCTTATAGTTTTTAACCATTTTAATTCTCACCCACTTGATGAATTGGTGGATGTTATTGGAGGGAAATTTGGCCTCAATTTCGTCCCTAGTAACCACTAGGAGAAGTTCCTGTGAAATACGGTTTCTGTATGGTTAATTTCACACTATACTTGAAAGAGTAAAAAAAAAAAAAAAAATCGTAAACTAAATGATACACTTTAACATATATATATATTTATATATATATATATATATATATGACTTTGCAAGAAAAGTTATGATCCTTAAGCTGATATAGTTGCAATTTGATGATCTCAACTAATTACATACGTGCATTTTCTATGTTATTAATTGATGTTTAGAAGTTTGCATATTCGCAACACATATATCGTCATTAACGCCCCAACTACTTGATTTTTGACTAGGTAGGATGTTCACGCGAGTTTTATCGCCCGATTATTAGCTAGTTATCATAATAATATAACGAAAATTTTCAAAAACCTCTCCGAGGTCGTCATCCTGTGTGGAGTGTTTGGATGTGCGCTACGTGTATTTTACACAGGTTGCACATATTTTAAATACACATGACGTGCATCTATACACGCTAAAAGGGATGAGAGGCTTTGTTATAAAACTTGCGGGAGGTTTTGGAAATAGACTTAATAATATAATATAATATATCATCAAAATTGTGAACCCATTTATTTCTAATTAAAAAAATATAATATCAGACTCAAAAGACAATGGAAATTGGCGTATGACTTTGAGACGCGGTGACTTGTGTCCTTGGGTGAGATCGGAACTATTGCAACGTATCAAGTTTTAAAATGTGAAGTGCAGGAAAATTGAAATTTTTGAGCGGTCGGAGTCTCAAAACCCTTCTGAAAAGTATTGCAGGGTCCCCAGATCTTCTTGCACGTCACCACCATCCTCAATAGTTACAAAAATATATATGTTGTAGAAGGATGGAAATTTCTAAGGAACTAGGGCCGAGCTCCTTATGGAGCTTGGTTTCTAATAAGATGCTGTCAGACCGGACCGGTAGAAGGATTATCTAGATCGATTGTTAGGTTTGTGATCGTACTAACTCACTTTTAACAGGTTAAGAATGTATATTTACGTTCCTCATTTAAAATAAAATAATATAATAACTTATAATAATAACTAAAAAAAAGACTTACAGAAAAACTAGAAAAATGAAAAGGAAAAAAGAAATTTAAAAATAATAACAATAAAAATTACAGGAAAAGAAATAAAAAGGAAGGCACTCATGAAAAATAGTACAATAAAAATTTTGTTCACCAACATCTCCTATCCCTCACCTATCCTGGACGAATAACGATTGAGTCTCCGAAGAGTTGATGCACAGGCATGACTTATTAACGCTGCCATCATTAATGACCGGTTAATCTGTGACGAATAATTTTAAACCTAAAAAAAAAATATATATATGTACTGTGTGTTAGTTTATTGTGGATCATGGTGAGTATTAGTTTATTGTTGATCATGCTGAGTATATTAGTATTGTTTTTTATGGGGGGGAAAACACCGTCACTTTCTTTTCTTTTTATTGAAGTATTATAAGATTATTGTTGTCATTGCCTTACTTAGAGCATTGCATCTTTCATTTTGTGGGAATTAATTAAATTGTCAAGCGCATAGCAATAAGGGAGAAAAAGGGAAAAAATTGAAAAAAGTTACCCCCCCCCCCCCCCCGCCTAAACCCTAAACCCCAAATATCTATGCGTGTCTATATTTGTATGTATGTATGTATGTGTATGTGTGTGTGTATATATATATATATATACAATTCATCTATTAATATATAAATTAAGAGTTACGGTGTTTATAGACACTGTAATTTTCCCGCCCTTTTTACGAGGTGTCTATAGCTACAGCACTTTTGAGGTAAATTGTAATTTATCTCCGGTTTTCCTTATATGTTATTTATTTTCCTATTTTAGACGCTTGCAAATTAGCAATTTAGTTTTCCTTATATGTTATTTATTTTTTTTAGACGCCTATTTTCATCGTTTCTTATTTTAGACGTCTACAAATATCAATTTCTCATTTACTTATATTTGTTTTTTTTAATTATGTTTTGATTTTTAGATATATTTCATTACAATACCCATAAATAAGTCTATCATTGCTGCTTATCCGATTTTTATTTTGACAACAATGAATATATTTTCGATTTTCTCTTTTTGGTATTTTTGAAATTATTTTTTAATTTAAAGATAAATATTTATTTTTTAAATGTAACTCAATATTCATCATTCAAAAAATAACTCATCTAGCTTAGTTAGATGAATTTTTTTTTTTTAATTTCATATGTTTTAATTTTTTTCGCTTGAGTTTTCCAATATATGCAAGAGAAAATGATCCTTAGCATTTTTATGTAGAATTTTCAATGATAATGGTGCAGTCAAGGGCGGATGTAGCCACATGTCAACTTGGGTCGGCCCAATTTGTTTTTTAATTTATATAGAAAAATTTTTAAAATTTATATTTAGTCCTATTAAATTTGTATTTTTTGTGTTACAGACCACGTAAATAAGTTTTTGAATCCGCTACTGTATACAATGTTTTAAAATGATGAATAAAGAATACACAAATACTTATTGGGGAGGGGTTCAAGATATACATGTTCATAAAATAAATAGGATATCAATCTTCAACGACAAATATGATGTCTTCTCAATCAGTGCCCGATCTATCAGAGTCAGAGAATAAATAAAACTACTACAAATTGCAGCTTATTGATAATTTCTAATTTCCTACTTTAAACAAGGGCTCCATGTATGAATTTTTTTTCGAGTTCCATCTTGAGTCCTAATTTACGCTATTATTAATAGCCAATTGCATTCACATTTAGTTACATTGATTAAGTTGGAAGAACAACAAATTCTAGGTATATACACCACCACTGCTCTGTGTTAAAAATATAACATGATCAAGTTTTTTTAGGAGGCCATAGCACACATAATTGAACTTCCAAATTCTGGTTTTGTATATTAGTTGTTGAGTTTGCAGTGTGAACTAATTAAATGATGATGATAATGATTGATATTTTCCACTAATGCATATGTACAAAAGAAATATCGAATTGATTGTGCATTTATATTTTTATATTTTCTACGGATCTACAAATGTTTTCATTCACTATTCAACTTTCTTTTGGGCATATTTTTTAACATTATTCTTTTCGTGTATCGCACGGGTGTTAAACTAGTATACGTGTAAAATGAGAGGTGTTGCAGTAAACTTTGACTGTAACTTTCCCGCTTAAATTTCTTAAAGTGGGGATATTTTGGTATTTTTAGTTGATTTGTTGGTAACTCTTGCAGTAAGCTCGAATTTCAGTCTTTTATTTATTTATTTATTTTGTTTTTATCTTTAGGTCTTATCCGAACTCTCTTTCTCCTTTTCAAAAATTGTTGAATTATCTGCTTTTCTGATCTTTATCTCTTCTTCGATGAATTAGGTTATTTTTGTACACGATTTGTCGAGCTGTTCCATAGAAATGAGGATGCCTAAATTTATCGGATCCTTATTCAGCCTAGAATGAGTCTCGATTTGATTGGCTCTTTTTCTTTTTTCGAATTCTGGTAGCGTATCTATTAGGATTTCGCTGATAAATTTTGGGTATGTTGAAATGCTTTATTCAAGTAGATTGCCAACTCTAATTTGGGGATATTGATGACCATTTAAGGAGTCATCAATGAGATTCAGACAAAAATGAATTAAATTGGATCCATTAATTATTTGTGAATGTCCTAAAAAATGACTGTAAATTCAAATTCTATTATCTAAATTAGCTAATCTACCCGTGCGTTACACGGGAAACATGTATACATTTTTAAAACAAACTAAAGTAATTAAACGATAAAAAATAAAAGTTAAAGAAATTAACTCACCATTTAGTTAGTATTATCCGATTATTATTAGGGTGAATGAAAATAAAAATATAAAAATAAACGAGACATGAACGACATTAGCTTGACATTATCATGACATCAGATTCCTAATTCCCTTAGGATGCCAGTTTTAAGTAGGAAAATTTAACCCACCACTTAGTTAGTATTATAAATATATATAGAGATTATTATTAGAGTGAACGAAAATAAAAAAAAGAAAAATAAATGAGACATCAAAGACATCAGCTTGACATCATCATGGCATCAGATTCCTAATTCCTTTAGGATGCCAGTTTTAGACGGGAAAAATTAACACACAGCTTAGTTAGTATTATAAATATATAGATTATTATTAGGGTGAACGAAAATAAAAATAGAAAAATAAATGAGATGTCAACGACATCAACTTGACATCATCATGACATCAGATTCTTAATTCTCCTAAGATGTCAATTTTAGACAGGAAAATTTAACCCACTGCTTAGTTAGTATTATAAATAATTAAATATATATATAGATTATTATTAAAGTGAATAAAACTAAAAACAGAAAAATAAATAAAATATCAACGACATCGGCTTGACATTATCATGACACCAGATTCCTAATTCCTTTAAAATGTTAGTTTTAAATGGAAAAAATTAACCCACTACTTAATTAGTATTATAAATATGTAGATTATCTTTCCGTAAAAATGTAGTTAATGATAACAGGGAAATCTAATACAAATGACAATGACGGTCGTGTAATCGAGCAAGAGTAAAAACAAAACTACAAAAATGAGGTGACATACTTCGACACTTGTCTAGAATTTGGTGGTAGTACGTTTGGAAGTCCCTGTAAATATCAGCATCACCTAACCACAACTTTGCACCTGAAGATTCCATTTTATTAGTAGTGAATAGGTGTCATCCCGTGCATTAAAACACTTTGTATGATTGTGATTTTTTAAGATCGGTTCAGATACATATTACATAATTATATAATACTATATGATATTATATATATGACACTAGAACGAGACTAGTATGAGTACCCTTTGAGAAAGGCATTAAACGCACTTGAACCCACATAGTATAACTATTATATAAAGATCCAGCATTTTTCCCTTTTTTTGGTCTAATATATAAGGGGAAGGGTTCATTACATATCTCGATTAACAATTGAGTTAAGCCAAATTGGCATATAAAATCCACCCAAGTTTGCGAGATGGAAGATGACAGCGAAAACTTCGCAGTGGTGTGGGCAATTACGTTCTTCCCATGTGGAACATAGTTACATCAGCCACAACTACAAATCTCTAGCAATTCGTTAATCCCACTGAACAGGGGCAAAGGGATGGAACATGTGAATTGTTGAAACTAATTGTAGTGAATCTGTTTCAGCCATCTCCACCTTAAAATTGTTTTCTTTAACAATTGAAAACTCCTCTAAGAATGCCACGGCTTCCGCAGCTAGCACATCCAGTTTCCCTCGAATTCTAAAAGCCTTGGCCAATATTTGGGATGCCATGGAAATATTTTTGTGATCATGAAAAGTTTATCACTATTATAACAGAGTTTACTGAACCATATAACTTTAAACTCATTGCATCAAGAAACAACTTAATTTTCCGGCTCATGTACTAGCTAGATCCTCTATAACCAATGGCGAAGCTAGGAATCCGATCAAGTGGGGACACAACTATGCAAAAATTTGTACAACATATATTACGCTAACATCAAAAATTAATTATTCTTATTTTGCTCATACCAAAAAATTGTACTTCTAAAATATGCTCATTATCCAACACCAACAAAATTTTATTTTATTTTTACAATTTAAGTTAATTTAAGAATACCAGCTACTTTAATCTAGATATAAAATAATTAATTGCAATCAAAATAAATCCCTAATTTACTAATTATTATAGAGAAACATGAAACATTTAAAAAATAAAAATGGAATTTCATGTTTGAGTGGGGGGCTGTGCCATTGTCCATAACAAATGTTCATTCTTTTTGGAATGAGACACCTTCATTTCTTGTGGCCTCTTCAATGTATGACGTTAATGATGTTGAAGATCAATAAGTTTATTGATTTTGATCTAACGCCGACTACGCCATAAGACTCTAGTGAGAGAATGAAACTAATAAATCCCAAACAAACATGCACCCAAAGTCGGATGAGGCTTCTGACTTCTGCCTCCATGAAGAGGATAAGTCGGCCACTGCTCCAACATACTCATGAAGTAGACTGGAGATTCTACTGCCATGGAAAAAAGAAGGGAAAAAAAAAAGAAATTAATACACTTGGTCTTTCAAAAAAGAAATTAAGAGAAGGAAAAAAAGAAATTAATACAATTGGTGCTATTTAAGTGGATAGTTTTCACTAAATTAAGAGAGAGAAAACAAAAGTATATATAAGTGAGATTTAATTCCATTTGTCATAAAATTAGTGGATGCTACTTCATGACTTTAAGTTCTTTTATTATTATGGATAAATTGCAAAAAAGGGTGAATTGCTAAATTTAAAAGATAGATTAATAAAGTGAAATGTGAGGCCTAAATGATGCTAATTAGCTGTTTGAAATATGTAATTGGGCTTCCATGACCCACCATGAGAGAAGTCAGGTTTCGTGTTTAGCAATGACAATGTAATCGGGTCATCAAACTCGGATCCGGCGATCTAAAGATATATCATTTCTCGTCCACCAAAAAAAAAAAAAAACACACTCCCCTCCCCCAGAGGCTTTAGCCACTTCTCAATGGCTCTCCCAAGTAATCGACTGCTCTGCAACGCCCCCACGAGAACTCCATACGTTCATCTCCCTCTACGCCGTCCATTCCTCATACCATCATACCCATCGTGGTCTCACCATCCCAGAACATATTTTACCGTCTCTGCCAGTCGCAAGAAGCTGTCTCCGTCATCAAGAACCGGAAGATTTGACAGCAAGAACAGAAGAAGCTCAGTTTCGACTAAAGAAGAAGAGGAAGTAGAAGAAAATCAACAGATAGTAGAAACTGCAGTTGATGGCAATAGTGGTACTGTCGGAGCAGTTGATGATGGGTTTGTAATGCCGGAGCTTCCGGGAGAAAAGCCTGACTTCTGGGAAGGTCCTCAATGGGATGCTTTTGGGTTCGTTCTGCAGTACTTGTGGGCTTTTGGCATCGTTTTTTCGGTATTTTATCTTTTACACTTTTACATGAATCGAAAGATGTGTTCTTGAAATGGCTTTCTTGGTGTTTCAAATTACGTTATGCTTTGTTCTTTTACCTGAAAAGAATCCCTCTTTTAGGTGTGAATTGTTTACTTGCTTTGATAAATCCCAATGCTATGAATTAGGCTGTAAATCAATGAAACATATTGAAAATGTCATGATGTGTCTTTGCCACTGGCACAAAGGGACATCTTGAGTTGAGAGCAGTACTAACGGATATTCTTGTTTCAATTTCCACACCTAAAGGGCTAAAAACTGGCTGAATGCTTGTGGGGAAGGCAGCTAACTGGTTAGAATTAAGAACATTCTTGATCTGGGAATGAATTAAAAATAGCCTGTTTTTCTAGTGTTTGTATCATTAAGAAGAAAATGCTTTCTGATATAATATTGTAGGAACTCTTTACTAGGATATATGGTTTTAAGTGGAGATTTGAAAATATATGGAGGAAACAAAAATTGGGTATGCTATGAATATTTGAAACGATAAGAAGGCAATATTTACTTTGAAATTGACTTGATGGGCTGATTGATACTGAATTTGTGGAAGGAGTATCTATGTGATGGTGTATCCGAGATCTAGCTTCAGATGTGTGACAGTGTTGCTATATGATCCTCTTTGAGACACCAGTAGCATCGGAGCATTTAGGCAAGTATCTTCCTTGTAAGCGTAAGCAAATGGCATCTGTCATGTACCCACACTGGTTTCCCCGCCATAACGTTAGTCAAGCATTCAAAATGAAAGAACAGTGTATACTGTATAACCTAACTTGGTTAAAAAGAAGTAAAAGGGGAAGAGAGAGGGGGTGGTGGTGTAGAGTTAAAGTTGCCCTTCTTACAAATGCAGTTTCTTCAATTTTTTGGTACTATCATATATGCTTATTATACAGTGCACTTGCCATTGACTATAGTATCTTCTTGTTTGTAGTTAATTGCCTGTGGGATTGCTGTGGCTACATACAACGAGGGAGCGACAGATTTCAAGGATACTCCAGTTTACAAGGAATCAGTTCAATCTCGAGAGCTTCTAGAAGAACCAGACACAGCTAATTCAGATGTTTTTGAATCCAATCCAACCGAGCAGGCTCCTAGTTTGGATTAATCCTTGGATAATTCACAGAAGCTAGACCAACAAAAGATTCCAGCTCAAGGCATCGCATTTCTTTTTATTTATTTACAAGGTATTTCTGCATACTAATAATCAAATTTTAATTTTCACCTCATTAAGAAACAATTGGACCGTGTTTTAGATTTTCTACCTTTTTTCTCCTTCCCTTTTTTATCCCTATTTCTGGACTTGATAATATGTGTTATAAAGGATATGTATATGTGGTGATTACAGGATTAGCATCTGTTTTTTATTGGCTTGTGCAAGAAATTTAAGCAAACAGTTCTGAATCTTTGATGCTTGAGAACATACCTTATTGACATGACGATAATGTTCCTTTCTTGAGCGTCATACAGGTGAAAAACCCGGGACTTAAAACTTTTTTAAGTGTTTGGTAAGATGGATTAGAGAATATTGGAATGCTGAAATATAGATTGGAGGAACTGCAAGCAGGATTGCATATGGAGTGGAAACTGGCCAAGGAAGCCAAGAATCGATCATTGAGGTTGTGGTACAATTTTCTTTGACAAAGAAATGTCGTCTAGGTTGAAACATTCTTTCACAACTAAAAGAGGGTTCATCACACTTTGAAGCAAGTGATAATGTTGGTGAAATTTTAATGCTGGGCTTTACTTCCTATCCACAATAAAATTTTTCGTTTCACTTAAAAAGTGGCTTATTGGCTTGTGCTTTATACTTTTTAGAATTACATCTCTTGACATGTTAGATTTCCAAATAGGCTTGTTAGGACTTTTGATTGGAAAACTAAACCATATTGTAGAATGGAAACGCTTTCGGTCATCTTTTGATGATCTTCCATGTTCCGTAGGGAAACTTGATCAAGAAGCGGTCAATTGGACTCTATAACCATCCAATAGGTTGAAATCCAATTCCTTTGAAATATTCATATAGCAATTTTTGAATCAGATACTAATCAAATTCGCTCACAATTTTATTGCTTTAATAAATTTCATCTCAAGTTTTAAAATGCGTAAAACATAACATACATCACGATATATTTCAAGTTGATCAACAGTCATTACAAAGTTAGATTATTGAGATCGGAAGAGCACACGTCGAACTCCAGTCACCTGAGGAGGAAGAAGGGGGAAAGTAGGGGGGAGCATCAGTAAAAGGAAAAATACACAATAATTCTATAGATTAATTTCGGGTTCTGGAACGGTGTTTAGATCCAAGAGAGCATTTTCCACTTTGTTTCCACCACCTATCTTAACACCGTTAACTTCGGCTTCCCACCGCGTTAGCTTCTGCACCTGGCCGTTACCGTCAGTGGAAGAATTATCCCGAGCAGCTCCCTTCTCGAAGTACTTGATGGCAACATGCATCCTCTTCAGAATGGCAAAAAACTCATCCACCTCAGCCTCCGTGGGCGGCGGCGCCACCACCGTGACTTCCTTCTCCTCCGTATCCCCCTTCGCAGCCGGCGCGACTAATTCTTTAGCTTCCCTGTTCTCCACCCTCACCCGCTTCCTGCTCCTCTCTCCCTCCATTATTCCTCCTCTCCTTTCTCTCTCTAGATAAGCAGACGCTTTACCTTTTGGTATATATTCCGTGAATTACAGTCAGTGAAGTTGATTATTCTTTTATTTTGATCGTCATTTTCAACCGTTCGATTCGATGCCATTGATGATGTAATAATGTGACGTTTTTTATTCGCGTATGATGATTTATGTCATGTTTGGTTATCACTCGCATGTATATGACAGGCACCCACGCGTCCCTCACCAACGCCACACTTACTGCAGATATTTTACGTGATCCACTTTGAATTTACAAAGTATGTTTCAAAACAACATTATTGTGTTAATTATGAGTGTTATTTTTTAAACTTTTTAATATGTGGTCAATGGAAGCACCACATTGATCTTTTATTGCAATATTTTTATTTTTAATTCGACAAGTTTAAGCACAGTTTGATTTTTTTCCGGCAAAAATACCATATAAGTTTCTACGTGGTTTTTCATTTAAGCTCAACACTGAGGTTTGAATGTTCATATCCTTTTATTAGAACAATGAAATTATTACAAGGAGGAGACATAGTACGTAACCTCCAAAATCTTTTTATATAAGCATGTTTTGATATTAAATACTATAAAGTTGATTGAGGGAATTTTTTTTTAGAAAAAAAGTAACTTTTATTTGTATATTCTTATTAATTATAACATGTATTTTAGTTGTGTAGCCTATAGACTTAAGTTTTTACAATGTAATTTTGCCATTATCAAAATTTAGAAAAATCTTTATAAAAGAAAAATCAATACCTAACCAATGAATTACTTTTGATGACTATTTCTTGACAATAATATTGTAAATTTAGAGAAGAAAAGCTCGCCAATAAAATAAAATAAAATACAATAGAAATGAAATTGAGGTTAGGCAAGTGAAGTTTAATCGCGTGGGTTGGAAGGTGGGAGCTCATGACACTGTAAATTCTTCCATATAACTAAACATGAAAATAATAATGTTATGATTCTTTATTTTAAATTAAAAAAGACGACGGCTATGTTGACTCGACATATTTATTGACCAAAAGAGACGACCATAAGCAAAGGCAGCCATCTAACCATTGCACCTGCTGAATTGCTGATCATCAATATTTTACTCCAGGAAAGGAAGGAAAAAGAGAGAGAAGGTAAAAGTAATTGGATCCAAAGACTGAAGCGCTAGTTGGTCCAACATAAATTTGCTTTTAATTCTTATTTAGTGGTATATCTGGACCAGAATATATCATATTATGTTCAGTCAAAGTCAATCTTAAATTTGTGTATTTTTTAAGGACTTAATAAAAATCTACGGGGTGGTTCGAATTGTATTCCAATAGTCAGGATGTTTGCATTTCGTGGTAGAAATCTTAGGTTCGAACTATACATACCCTCTCCAAATTTACCTCGCCTATCCTATTTCCCTATATCCGTGTATCAAAAAAATAAAAAGCTACAGTAATTCCTATGTTAAATTCATAAATTGTTTAATTTTGGTGCCCATATGTGACAGATTCAATGTCTTTTCTATTTTTTATTTTTCAATTGTTGCATTCCATATAACTCTTTAATTTTAAGTTCCAATCCAATGTGCTAAAAAAAATGCCCAATCAAATTTACCCCAAAGAGTGGACAATTTTCATTTCGTCAGATTTTAGTACTACTTTTGTCAATTCTCCTTTCGGAGAAACATGGACATCGATTCGATTACATACAGCCATTCCGGCCTGGCACAAATAAATTGCTAATGATAAATTGGGTTTGGGTTAGGCTGTCCAACGTAGTATTTGGAGTCATCCAGTTGCCGTGACAATTGGAGGAGTTTTTTTTATTTTTTTTTTTATTTTTTGGGTTTTGTTTGATTGGGGGTTGTAGTAGATAGCTTCCTATTATTATTATTATTGTTGTTGTTGTTATTGTTGTTGTTGTTGTTAGTGTTCAGTAAGCATCTCATACTTGTAGTATAGATGTGTGTCATGTATTGCGCGCATGCATAATAACATACATGTGTGGACAAAATAAAATTTTTCACAAATCCAACTTAAATATTAATCACTCTAGAAGGTATTTCCTCTAATTCTCACAAGCTCTTCCGATCTCTCAATAAGTTTTTCCTCTCACTCTTTTTTTTTAAATGTTACTTATATATACTGAAGATGACGAGATGTATCTCCAATTTATCTGACATATTCACGTCGGAGGATGTAGATATATTCATGTGTGTTTAAATATACGGACAAAATATTACGAAAATCTTCTATCTTTATTATTATTACTAGTGTAACAGTTGCACGTACGTTGGTGATAAATAGAAAATTTATTTGCAAATAATAGAAAATTCATTTGAACAAGCTTAGCATAGCATCCCAAAGCAATATTCATCACTCTAATAGAAACAAGCCATTGAATTCTTTTAAAATTTTATTCACTCAGTATTTGACAATTAAACAATAATTAGTTACCAAGGACCATAAATTTGTTAACAGTCAATGTCTCCCCCTAGTAAAATAAGATAGAAATAGAAAGATACACAAATAATTTGCTTAATGCTAATCAGCACCCCAAGCGAACAATTTACCTTACAAATCAAAGGAACCACCTCTTGCTACCATATGAAAGGCAATGTTGTTCAGAAAGCTATGTACAATAAATTGCTGGTCCAAAATCTACTTACACAAACAAAAGACATGTCAACAAAAGACACGATCACAAATATTAGCTATATCTATTGGTTGAAGCACACGTAAGACCTCTATGGTCTAACAATGCATGAATAAGCAGATCGGAAGAGCACACGTTCTTTGATAGGTGGCCCTGCAAAGTGGTTGCTCTTTTACCATTTCTAATATTAACATGTATATCCCTTGTAAATATGACAGGCGAGATAATAATTTGTCCCCCCTAACTAAAGTCAATTGCTCTATAAACAGCTTCAATTTCATCATCTCCTCACAGTTAGATTGACATATAGTGGACACATCTTATTTACGATTTTTTGGCTTCATAGAGTTAAAAAATCTGAAGTGACCAACATGTAAATCAATGATAATCAATAAACCTAGATCTACAAGAAATGGATAGAAAAGCACCACGAAAGAGTTGTGCGCGAAATGCAGAAAATGAAAAGATGGAAAAGCCTAAAGCTGGGGCAAAATATAAGATTAATAGCTTCAAGAAGAGTAAGGAAAACCAATTGTAAAAATACAACTAAATCTTCAAATATTTATATATTAAAGTAGAATTGTTTTATATAAATATAATAAATGAGAAAGTATTCAAAATTGAAAGGCCCAGCATGAAAATGAAAACAAAGCTCAGAACTAATGATCTTTTTTAAATACGTGTTTGTAGTTTGTCAACTACTGCGGTTGAATAAAACCTTGACATGGTTCACTATAATTACTGGTTTCTTTGTGAGCTTGGCAGCAAAATAGACACATTCGTTTTCAACAAAAGCACCCCACATTGTCAATAGCACTACCTTGAATATGCAACTTTGAATGTGGAGGACTTACTACAAATGTCAGTTATAGAATTTAAGTGTGAAATTTACTATGTTATGTATTAAGTAATACCTTTCATCAACAATAACAAGGCTTTGCATATAACACTATTTTAAGTCATTTTCATGAAAAAGTCTCTTAGATTTCATGTTAATTATTACAGCGAGAACATTTGTGAGGATACTAATAATAAATAATGAGAAAGAAAGAAACTAATGATTGTATAAAGTGCATATATTAAGTTCTATAGAAAATCAGTGGCAAGAGGGTAAATCTCTATAACTCACATGATGGGCTTATCTACTAATGAGTTTGAGAGCTTATTCATAATAGCATATGATCAACTTGAACTGATCACCAAATAAGGAACACAATGCATATGTCCAATTATATATATAGTGAAAATCTGAGAAAAAAACTCCAAAGTTTCTCAAAATTGACTAATATATTTATGTTTTAATTCGATTATAATTTGAGATTTATAGTTCCAATTCTGTCAAAAAAGAGATTTACAGTTCCAATTGAAAAGGCCTAATCATATGATAAAATTAATAAAAGCAATTACAGTTTCAATCAATCACAGTAAAACTAAACAAAACATGCGATATAAATCAATTAACTTAATTGAGTCAAAACATGGAGCATAAACAATAGAAAGAAAAAAGTTGGTGAAAAACTATCATGGTAATCAAAGGGAGCTGTTTTAGTAGAAGAGGGCCAAAAAAGCAAAGATTTTAATCTATTTCCTTTTTATTTTGACACATATTTGGCATAAGTTCAACTAAATCCAAGAATTTCTATCAAATGAAGTTTGCTGTTATTTTATTAATGGAATAATGATAAAAATAAGAAACAAAAATCAGTTACTAATTTATTGCAGCTATGTGCATCTTGAATAGACACATCAAAAAAGCTCAAAAAGTCTTTATCCACTACAAAAACAATACAGTCAGGACACTGGACATGGATGTAATTCAAGGAGAAGAGATTACTACAGTTGAACATGTTCAAAATAATATTGGGTCTAAAGTTGCTAAACAATGACTTATTAATCTAAACTTGAATATATAAAGCATATACTATTATTAATAATTATGATAACAACGTATGAAGAATATAAGAAGAAGGCTAAGTCTATATACTCTATAATCAATTTCTCCCACCATCGCATTACATATCTTCAATGTTAATGTGTTTGACAATCTAGTATATTTAGCTGTGTTAAACATCCTAATGTGTCGGTATCCGAATCGAGTTTATAAATTTAAGCAACAATGCCATTTCAACAAGATTACCTTGATGGATCATATTAAAACTTTTAGCATTCACTGCTTGTATATAACCTCTACTGAATATTGAAAGGATTCAAATCACATGCAGTGTTCCCCTTCCCCCTCCCTCTCTTCAGCGACGAGGAAAACGATGTACAAGAGTAATACAAATATAAAAAGAAGAATTCTACCAAGGAAAGCTGTCATAGAAGATATAAAAAACACGGGACCTTGCTGCCTGATCTCGATAGCTTCCGGTGCTATACAATGTTTTAGCCAACGCATTAATGTCCACCTCTGTAACATATCAGTGAAAAGTATTAGGGAATAAAAAAACTTGTAACATTAACATTAATTAAAAAAAGAAAAAAGTGAAATCATTGGAAATAATACTTTAGTATGCTGGCTTTTGGTAGAAAATTTGGGACAGGTGAGGGCACTGCAAGTCGGAATTGAAGTTGACAATTTGAGTTTCTGAAGATTTCCAAAACCTGACGTAAAAGATGGTCAACTGGGCAAGCATAATTTCGCCATTGCACTGTCGATTAGACGCTAGAATTTTTGGTACTGATAATTCCAAAACTTATGCGGACCATTCGGTGATGCTGATAGTCCAAGAGCCTATCATAAGAAAATCACGCGACCTTGAATGAGATCGTAGACAACTGCGTCGGCGGAGGAAAAGAAGTTGGGTAAAAGGAGAGACATGGTTGCGTGTGGATTTGAGGCACAAAATGGGAACGAGTGAAGGGAGGGTAAAAATGGCAATCAAAAAAATTGTCGTCCATTCGTATTTTGTGGTACCTTGTGTTGGAAATATTGTACAATCAAAACAAGCTTCTTTTATATTATTTAGGATTTTTAAAATGCCAACTAAAAAATGTATCCTTAATTTAGTAAATGACATTATTCTTTTTCTATTTTTTAATTAATGGAGACTGGGGCGGGAGAATTCTCGTACCGTAGTGGAGCTCCCAAACTTTCAGAGCATCATCACTCATGGACACTTTTACGGAGGTTGGGTGAGCAATGGGAATTGCCTTGGCTATGTGCAGGAGACTTTAATGAGACGAGTGAGTTACATAAACATACGGGTGGAAGAGAGCGGCCACATGCAACTATGAGGGCCTTTCAAGAGATCGGAAGAGCGTCGTTGTGTTAGACTGTGGATTATCCTCTCGGGGTCCAAAATTTACATGGAACAATAGACGGGAAGGAGAAGCGAACATACAAGCGAGGTTGGATAGATTCCTCGGTTCGATGCAATGGAGGACGAAATTTTTGAATGCGGGGTCGATCACTTGCCTTACTCTACCTTGGACCACCTCCCTATCTTATTATATTTCCAAGGGTGGCCGGAAGGTAAGTGAGATTTCAAAGTGGGTTCCATTTTGATTTTTTTCGACTAAGGAGGAGGAGTATGACCAAGTAGTTAATGAGGGTTGGGATGTGGACTGTGGAAATTGGGCAGGAAGCATTTTGGACTCAGACAGTGTAGGTGCAAACATGGCTGAAATTAAAACTTTGGAAAAAGAGGTGGAAAGATTACAAACCCAGGAGGAAATATATTGGCGCCAGCAGTCTCGGCCGGAATGACTGCGTGAGGGCAATAGAAATACGCAATTTTTTCATGGGAAGGTAAGTAGAAGATTCAAATATAATCTTATTCATAGCCTTAAAGATGCAGATAAGACTGAGATTAAAGGGAATACACGGCTGGTTCCACACATCGAAGGATATTTTGCCGAGTTGTTCCAAAGTAACAATCCGACCTTAGAGGACTTAGAAGGGGAGTGTAGGGAGTAGTATGGGTATTGGGACAATATGATATTGATTTTCTAGAGAGGGATTTTGATGCAGTGAAAATTGATGTGGCTGTATATAGTTTGGGATCATATATATAAGGCCCCCGATCTTGTTGATGGTTTTCATGCGTTGTTTTATCAACAAAATTGGAGTAGCATTCAGCTAATAGTGATTGAGGCACGTTTAGCTTACTGCATGAAGTAAAATCGATCCGAGCTATTAACCAGACTGGAATAGTGCTCATTTCGAAGAAGAAACACCCAGAGATCGGTTCGTGGATTATCGGCCCATTAGCCTTTGCAACACCATATACAAAATTGTTTCCAAAACCAAATCAAATCACCTTAAAAAAGTTCTTCACTCGCTAGTCGTTGAAAATCAGAGTGCTTTCATACCACGTAGACTCGTTACTGATAACGCCATTATTGCTTTTGAACTGCTTCATACTTTGCCTTGTAAACATAATGGTAGAGTAGGTCTATAACAGTGAAACTAGATATGAGTAAGGCATATGATAGAGTTGAGTGGGGGTATATTTGTTCGATTATGCATAAGATGTGCTTTCCTGAGCGATGGTTGAATTTAATTTTTTAATGTATATCTTCAATTTCTTTTACATTTCGTATGGAGAGTATCAAGGATATGTTATTCCTACTAGGGAAATTAGGCATGGGTGCTCCCTGTCCCCATAGTTGTTTATCCTTTGTGCTAAGGGTTTTCAGGAGCACTCTGGACTACTGAAGAGAAGCTTTATTTTTTAGAGTAGATGTTGTAGACAAGGGCCGCGGATAAACAATTTATTTTTTGCAGATGATTCCCTCATCTTTGCTAGAGCTCAGTGTGGCGATGTTTGGGAGATCATGAGTGTTTTGCAAGCTTATGGAAGGGCATCTAGCTAAGAAATTAATTAGAGCAACATGGCTATCACTTTTAGCCCAAATACTAAAGAGGAAGCAAAGAATGATGTGATGCAGGAGTTGGGAATTGATGAAGTCTAGTCACATAATACTTATTTGGGGCTTCTAACAATGGTAGGCAAGAGTAGAAGAAGGACATTTGCTTAAACCAGAGAACGCATGTGGAAAAAGATTTGTAATTGGAGGGTTGAGTTGCTATCTATAGCTGGGAAGAGAGTGCTCCTGAAGTCCGTTATCCAAGCAATTTCTACCTATATTATGAGCCTATTCCAACTTCCAAATGCAAATTGCAATGACCTGAGGAGTTTGATGATCAGATTCTGGTGAGGCAATAAAGGTGACCGTAGACGGATGGCATTGGTTCGATGGGCCAAATTATGTGAGGTGAAGAAGCTAGGCGGGATGGGGTTCTGAAATATAGTGGATTTCAATCAGGCACCGGTTGCAAAACAAGTTTGGCGATTGTTGGACAGCCCGAATTCTTTAGCGGCAGTTGTTTTGAAGACCAAATATTTTCCAAACTGTAACATTTTGGATGCAGT